>BMAO01036570.1:0-35350 GCA_019973975.1 Trichonephila clavata | reverse complement strand
ATTCATTTGTTTAAGTGGGGTCAAAAGCAAAAGTTAATGATTATCACTACAAAAGAAAAATTTAATTGCTTGAGCTTTTCTTAATTTTAATTATTTTGCTTGAATTCAAAGTGAAAATCCTTCATGATTTAATCTCTTTATTATGCTTTAAGTTTATTCAATATTCTGGTATTTGAATTTTGATAGTTGTTACAAAGGAAGAAAGTAATTCCCTTGTATGTAAATATCCCCTTCTACACGAGTAAAAAAAAGAAAGTTTTGCTTGTCTTTCTGTCCCACACAATCGATGACCTAAAACTGCCATGTCTTCATTTTTAAGGAGTTGGGAAGATCGCTGGCGGCAATCTATTTTAGACACATTTTTGACCATTGGTTTTGACCTTGCCATTCCCGCACCCTACTGTTTTATATTTTCACATTTTTGCCTGTCTCTCTTTCGAAGAGTAAGGCCTTTTACAAACTATAAATCCAGCTACATTCTGTCAGATAAGGATTCATTGTGGTCAATGCTAAAAATACTATGAAAAGCCGTTGGGGAGGGGTTAAACAATTAGCTGCCTCTATGTACACTTTCCTTCTCCTTTGGCGGAAGAAACGTCCCAACATCTCAAACGGGTACTGTGTCGTATTATGCAGAATTTGACCCCTAAGATAAAACGACCCTTCTCTATTGTTCAAGCAAAAGCTGCTCGCCGGAGCCCTTTTCTTCTCTGATAAGGATCTGACCGTTCCATCCCTTCACTGTACGCATTCGCCTTCCGACAAACAACGATCTTTCCAGCATCGACGTAAAATTAAAACAAAATTTGCGTACTTGCTATGGAAAGATATTTAAATTTATGTGTTCCACAACCCACAATTTTCTAAAAAAGTTATTGCATATTTAAAAATATTATACAAATATCAAAAACTCAGAATTGGATTTTAAAAATATTTTAATACTAAATGCTGAAAATTATACTAACAGTGAAATTTTGAATGTGAAAAAAGAATGTTTAAGAAATCCCACTTTTTTCTTTACAAAACAAAAATACGTTTTAATCAATACGATTTAGACTTTTTCAGAGATCATAGCCAATCTTCAAAAAATCCTAGCATTAGATTTAGATTTGGTTATAGACCAGAGCCAATAAAAATATGATTAATTGCATTTGGTTAATTTAAGAACTTAAAATAAGAATATTATTTTTTAAAAAATTAATTTTATTGGTAAATTTTTTTATTGCAGAACATCATCTATGGTATTAAATATAGCATAACACATTCAATTCTGTATTCCTGTCCTTTTAAAAAGTAAAATCATTTTTAGGATTTAAGAAGAAAGTCAAATCTCTCTCTCTTCCCTTCAAAAGCCCTTATCTAGTGATTAACATAATTAGTTGAATTTATTAACATTATATTCTATTGTTTACTATTCCGGGGTTCAATGAAATAATTTTATACTCGTTAGAACAATGGTTTGCAAAGCTAAATAGTTTTCTAATGGAAAATGCACCTTTTTCCGTTTGCGGAAATAATACCTATAATGAAAGAGAAGAAGCAACTTTTTCGATAGATCATAAGATTCGACATTAAAATCTAAGGTTGCGCAAGAACAGCTCCTAAATTTAAGGTTGCAAATTCATGCAAAATACGCGGGATTTGTTTCGCAGTGTAAACATTTTAATGCCCTTCAGAACTATGAATTTAAATGGAAAAACATTTCTGAATGTATCTGCGGGAAAAGAAGAACAAAATATAAGAAAAAAAATGAAACACTGAGAATATGAAATGCGATTGCAGATGATTTCAATAGATCTAGACTTTAACAGTTTGTATAACAAGCACATATTCTAGTTACTGAATATAACACATGAGTAAGTGTTACTTAGATCACAAATTAATATTATTAGTGAGTATAAATTATATTAAAAAATCACAGTAAAATATTTGATGAAAAATACAGTACTTTTTTTTAAAATTGTCTTTACATGAAGTAACATGTTGATCTACTTCAAAATATTATTTTTTTAATTGCATTCTTTATAGTATTTGTGTGTGTGTGGAATAGAGCTCCCTGAAAATACCTTATAGTTCTAAGGATTACGTGAGTTTAAAAAGCTTGAATACCACTGTGGCACATAAACTGGGTCGCTAACTGGTATTATCCTAACTTGTACAGAATACCACCCGTTTCACGTTATAATTAGCACTTGCAGAGTTTCACATGATAGACCTTTGCTAAAATCAAAATTCAAATCACAACTCAGCTGCGGCTCTTTAAAAAACAATAAAAGATACAAAAAATATTTTAATATAAAATAAAAATTAATGTTCTAATTAAACATATAGAATTATTCCTCAAAATGCAGCTTTTTATACCCAGGAGTATATTACAGAAACCTTTCATGAAATGCAATTTCCTAGTTTATAAAAGAGATAGTTGAAAAAAAATGCAAATGATTAAATTTAAGACATTAGATAATAAGTATTATGAAAGGTTGTAGATTTCCCTTGAATATATGGCCTGATTTGAAAATACCAAATAGTATCATATTTTAATTGCGTGACTTTTTACAAACATTTTTTTTTTTCATATTTGTTACTTCACTAAAGATTTAGAAATTTGCAGTGCTTTTATCTTAACACAATACAAAGTGTGCGCAGTTATTAAGACACACACACGCATTCCAATGGTGAAGTGAATAACAAAATGAACGACATCGAACACTTTGTTGACAGTTTGATGCTAAAAAAGCCAATGCAAAGAAAAATATTAGATTATTTTCCAAAAACTCAATAAATGTTTTGTTTTTCAAAAAACTTTAAAATTTTGTATTAAATTTAATTTAGTTCTTGTAAATGTTTTTGTTTCACTGATTTTTATGAAATACATGCATATACATTCTATGTAGATAAAATAAGCTCTAATAAACTTATTTTTGTTGATATGTTTTTTTTTTTTTTTTTTTTTTCAGTATCTCTTAACACGAAATTCTTTTAACGAAATTCTTCAAAAAAATATTTCAGTCTCTTCAGTTTCGTGTTAAGTGATTTTCACTATATATGTAATAAATCATTTGTTTTTTGCTGGACTCTTCAAAACATATGTTCCCAAGCTTTTTTGTCTCATAGACCCCTTGCCATGTTTTTCAGGGGCAATGTTTGGGATAGACCCCTGCTTAATTAATATTGAGTTTTTGCAAATTTATCAACTTAACTGTCTTTTTGACAGCTGGTACTACTACCCCTACTTTAAAATAATTAAATTTCTATCTGTAATGAGTATAGCGTTTAAAATTTAAAAATCACTGTGAATTAATTAAATTAAAAGTCAATTAATAAATAAAACTGTTAAATAAAATAACTGAACAATAAACAAATGATTTTAATGGGAGGATCTGGTGTTACAATATCAAATTTTCAACATTTGGTATCAATTTTGTCAGATTTAACCTTAAATCTCCTCTGTTAGTAGTGTCCAATTTTTTGTTTTTTAGTTTTGGAGATAGGCAACTGCGCTGAAACTCCTTCACACTAGGAAAAGCAATTTAAAATTTCCTCGTGATATTCTATAGTTCGGGACTAATAACAGGTTTCACTTTTTAAAGCCAAAATTCCTGACATCTGTTTCTAAACTTTAAGACCTTCGTTAGAGGTCATAACGATCAGTCCTTATTGTAATTGACATTTTTTCTTCAATGTGACCATATGAATCCATTGCCGATTATGGTATTACCATAGTTAAAGCATTCTCACACCTGGTTTCAAAATCTGAATTAAAGGCATCTAACTGTTGAACGTAGGTTAATATGTCCTGACAGATTGTCTGTGTCCAATTGATAAAATTCGGAATCTCAAGTATTATCCTTAGCTGATCTGGAGAGAAATGCTGAAATAGTTCTTGTTTTAATAAAATTCATGGTCCCCTACTAAGTACAAACTAACCTCATTAAATTTAGTAAATAAATCTGTTAAACGGGTAAAATTTGGTTTCCACTTGATTAAGTTTTCTTTTAAAATTAAAGTCACGTTCTTGTTTTATGAGATCCACTATCATAGACCCTCCCTTATACCTCAATGGACCCCCAAATCATCGTTTTGCTGACGTGGAACCCTTGCAGGTCGTCATAGACCCTTGGGGGTCTGTATAAACCACTCTGGGAATCACCGCTTTAAAACAAAAGTATAAAAAGCGTCCTTATATTACTCGAGTGATTTTACTAAAATTATCTTTAGATTCTTTTTACCTTTATAATATTTATTTTCTATAAAATAATAAATTATATATAATTTATTTAATATACATATAATATTTATATAAATATGTAATCTATAACATATTTATTTTAAAAAACTAAATTTAGTTAATTATTTTTTAACAATTAGAGGTATTTTTATTTAATGTAAAACAGCTTATTCTGACGGTTTATGTTGCTATTTGATCTGGTGAACGTGTTAAGATTTGTCAATAATAATATTCATGGAATTGGAAAATGGCATTCTCTATGAAATGAAGCATTCGTTAATTTAAAAATGTCATTTTTATGAAAAATTTGAAAAAGGAATATTCGAATACTTAAATTTTTTTTACGAGAATATTTATACCAAGAAATGCAAGAATGAATTATGTATCTTTAATACTAATTTAAAAGTAAAAAAAGTAAGGTCTCTCTCTACATATATTGTGTATACAATTTGGAGGAAGATTCTGCATTTTGCCTACATTATTTTCTGAAGCATGAAATTCTAATGAATTTAAAAGGCTTAACTTAAGTATTGGTTTAATTAAGTAAATTCATTTTATCGAAAACATTCTATTTATTATTTGATTTATAATTGTTATATTAAAAACAATACAAATTTCTAACCATTTGTTAAGTGGAATAATTATATAAAATAAAATTATTGGTAAGTTTAATGAAATTCATATGAAATTTAAAGATGTTTAATACAATTTAGTATGTTCAAATCAATCAATTTATTTCCCATTCAAAAAAAATCTTTTTTTAATAAAGTTTATTTCTTTAATGCTTAAAATCAGTCGTTCTATTTTCTACATTCTTTTATTCATTAACAGACTGCAGTTCGTGACAGATTTTCGCGGTACAGACCTATTTATAAGAATCTACATTCTAAGGGAAAAATCTACATAGTATTTAGTTTGCACGTCTATTTTTACTTCATATAAGGTATTTGTACAGCTTTTATCTTTTTTAATGGGTCGCAGTCTAAAAGATTAGTCATGGGTTCGAATCCTGATTTTACCAAGAATCCACTTTGTGAAATTCCGCAAGTGCGACTTAAAAAAATATAAGAAACGGGATTTCAAATTTCTCGAATGATGTTGTGTGGTAGTTAATAAAATACAAATTAAACGCCCCAGCTGAGGTGTGATTGCATATAAATTTGAAGTCTGCAGCCAAAAGAACCCATGTTCTTAAATTTCAATGTTAAATTAATTTATAAAATTAGTTTTCCATTTTTGTTGTTTTTTAATTAATAACACTATTTGATTACTATTATTTAAAATTTAATTTTTAGGCTTAAGAAATGTTGAATAATTTTTAGCGATGCAATGAATATGGGACAATTTTCTTCCAAAAGTCATTCAATAGCTAATCCATCTAACATGTATATTTTTCATCTTTCTAGCGCAACGCTTCTATTAAATTCAATTACTAAAAAGCTTTAACTTTATTTAAGCACATTTGCTATTACAAATGTTTTAATATCAGAGCATATTTTAATATTAAACTTTGTCAAACTATATAAAAATAATGCAAACCTTTTTTATTCCTAATTTTTCAATACTTTGATTGATTTTATAACATTATAAATTTTTTGAAAAATATGTAAGTGATTAGGTAAATAGCTTTTATGTGTGTTTTTTATTTGGCTAAATTGTGCAAATTATATGCACTGATCATTACTTGAACTTTATTTTAGATTAGTGTTTTCAAGAATTGACTTTTTTTTTTACCTTTCAAAATTATTTTATTTTCTCATAGGAATAAGAGTATTAGAAATTTAAATGAGCACATTTGAATATATATATATATATTTGTTTTTGCTGCTCATAAAATTTAAAATGTTGTGACTTTGTCTAAGTAACACATAGTCTGTAAAAAAAGGAATACAAACTTCGTAAATTTTTTTTAATCGGTATGAAAATTATAGCATTTCGTTTCAATTGTAATAAATATAGAAAAAAAATAAAGATTTCATTTGTTGTAAACAGAGGACCTTTTTTTTAACAAGTGAAACAAATTTAGTTGATCAGTTCAAATACTAGCCGTTATACCCCGCGCGGCTAGTATTTTTATATAATTAGTCACTGAACAAAAAAACTCATAATATTTCATATTTCGTACTCGTTGAAGACATTTAATTAAAACTGTAGATCGCTTACAATAAAATGACTGGTAAAAAAAAAAGATTTCTAAACTGATGATTCTCAGACAAGAAGTGAGCTATAGTAGCGAAGCAGCAAAAATAAAGAAAAAGAAATTCTCAGTATAACTTGAAGGATAGTTTTCAAGTATTTGAAGCACTCCCCAATTCTTGACAAAAGGAATTCCCTATTCTTGACACTCCCCTTTTTTTGAATCTTTTGGACCATGCCGCAAAAACAGTACTATAGATTTGTTGACCTAAAAATGGTGTCTTTCTAAACATGAAAGATCAGAAGAATTTTTGCTTTAGTTTTGAACAAAAATAAAAGGGATGCTCATATTGGCAAATGTTTATTATTATAACATTTTTGTTCGTTCTCTATTATTATAAATGGAATATTAAAAGCTCACTCACACACACATTTACATTGAAAAGAATTTTTGCATCTTATATCTTGTTTAGGGGGAAAAATCATTCAATTATTTTGCACACATGTTTTTTAAAGTGTTTTACTAAATGAAACAAGAGCTTTAATAAATTTTTCTTAACTGAATACAATAAAAAAAAAGATCATGTAGGATTTTAAGGAATAAAGAAATTTCAAAAAGGCATTTGCAAACCTCTAAAATTCTTTGTTCTAAATTGCATTAGTTTGTTTTATAAATAAATGCTAAAATTTTGGTGTTTTAATTCAAAATAAATATATTTTAATCGATGATTGATCGATTTCCTGTTAAATCAAGTAATACATATAAGATATAAATTTTATCCCTCTTTCAGAGGAATCCTGCCTAAGTGTCATGATGTTTCAGTTGTTACAAAATCTAAATTAATTATATGTGAATAATTCAGGATTTATTTTTCACACATATTATTATCTGGAACAGAAATGAATTTTCTTGAACTATTCACTAACTTACGCAATATTATCAAAATTTTTTTTGTAAATCTTTATTTTTTTCCAAAAACTATTAATAAAAAAATAGAGAAAAGCAATGAGAAATGTGAAATAAAATACCATACTACAAGTATATATTCACTTCCAAATTATATCTTTTAACTATTATATCGAAAAACACTTTGTATGAATTAATCTTTGTGTATAATTAATTAGCTCTGAATAAATATAATGGAGGTAAATTCAAAGCATTTGTTTTGTAAAAAAAACAACTTTAACTAAAGTATTTGTTTATTTCTAAAAATATGAGAGATTATCTCCTTTAATATATATATTAAGATAATGATAAAGATAAAACAAATAATTAATTTAGAATAGTAAGAGATATAAAATTTCTAGATTAGATCCAGTCTTAATATATGTTGTCTAGAAATTCTTATATTGATTATACTAAAATGTGAATTTTTTCATAATTATAAATTATTATTTTCCTCAGCAGTGGAAAAAATAAAGACTATTTGTAATTTGATATTTATGTCATGTATTTGTAAAAATAATGTAATTTGCCTTCGTCTTCAAATGATAATAATTCCTTACTTTGAAAAAGGTTTATTGGTGAAGGACCTCGTAATTTTGAATCTCGGTCAAGTGACGAGGACGGCATATGAGCTTCGACATGCTCGCGCCCCCTTGTAAGATTATCCCGCCCCCCCCTAGAGGCGCGCGCCCCACAGTTCAAAAAACGTTGAATTAATTGATTTTTTTTAACTGATATTTGTTTTAAGTTCTGAAATTAAGAAAATGATATGAATCATTTTTATTGGGTATGGTCTTTAAACAAATCAAAAGTAATGCTATGACATCTGATTGGCTATGACATCTGAAAAAATCTAAGTCTTGTTGATTAAAACCCATTCTTGTTTTGCAAGGAGAAAAGTGTTTTCCAGAACACATTCTTTTTTTCAACATTCATTTTAAAACTTTGCAGTTGGCATAATATATTCAATCTTCAGTAATAATATGATATTTTTAAAATCATTTTCCGAATTTTTGAGATTTACATCTTTTTAAATGTTTATTAACTTTTATTAGAAAACAATGGATTGAGGAGCACATAAATTTTGTTATTTCATCATTGTCTCAATTCTATTTTAATTTTTACATGGATATTTAAACTATGTCAATTATAACTTTTGCTATAATTGTAGTTTCATATGGTTCAAATATTGAAATATAAATTATACAAAATGGAAATCACTCATTTTCAATGAAAAGAATTTTTACATCTTATGTCCTGTTTAGAAAAAAAAATCATTTAATTATTTTACACAGATGTATGTAAAGGTGTAAAAGAGTAATTAAAAGGAATAATATCAAAGAGGATTCAAAAAGACATTAGTTAATTCTAGAGTTTTATTTTGATTAGTTTCATAAAAAATACTAATTTTGAAATGTTAATTTAAGATAAATATGTTTATATCCCTAATGAACTCTTTATTGATGTATTTCCTGTTCATTCAAAGTGGTGCAGCAAAGATATCAATTTACAGTCATTCCTTTCCAGGAATCCTAGAAGCCGTGATGTTTTGGTTGTTGAAAATGCTAGCTTTATTATACGTGGATAATTCAAGATTTATTTTCAACACATTTATTATCTTGAGTGAATAAATATTAGCATTACACTATTCAGCTACTCGAGGGTTTTTGAAGATGGACCTCGTAATTTTGAACCACGTTCAAGTGACGAGGACAGCACCTGAGCTGGCAACCCCTCTCCTAACTTCTACACCACAAAAACGAGAGAACGTTTAAGCATCGATAGATTTTTTATGCATTGCTCCCCTACAATGCGGGTTTTCAGTGGTATTGGGCTCGAACTCATGACACACCAGCCACGAGTCCGTTACCTTGACCACAAGGTTACCGCGGCCACTTTTATTATCAGAAGCAGAAATGAATTTTCTTATATTATTCAGAAACTCATACAATATCAACAGCTTTTTGTAAATCGCTATTTTTTCGAAAATCTGTAGTTAAAAAAAAGAGAAATATAATGAAAATTATGAAATGTGTAAGATATTGTACTGTATATAAGTATATATTCCCTTCCAAATTGTAATAAAACCCTTGTTACTATTATATCTAAAAAAAAACAATATAAAATAATCTATGATTTTAAAAAATAAATCATCTCTGAATATATATAAAGAAAGAAAATTTTTTCGGAAATGCATTCGATTCTTTCGAAAAATCTGAGTGACTATCTCCTTTAAAAATTAAGGTAATGATGAGATAAAACAAATGATAGATATTTAGGATGGTAAGATATTTGAGATTTCTGGATTAGTTTGACTAGACAATCTGCACTGATTGTACTCAGGGCCGCCGCGTGGGGGTGGCAAAATTGTTCACCGCACAAGGGCGCCTGGGGCAGGGGCGCCAAAATTTATAGTACGTATAGTTTTTTTTAATTTAATGTTACTTACATAAAAGTTGTTGATAAAAAATTTGCAATTTTGCATGTTTCATATTTTCTTAGCAATAAAATAAGATTTTATTTTTTTGAATTTTATATTTTATATTTTTCCTCATCACGTGATCGTGACGTCACATGAATTGAGCCCATTTAATTTAATTTTGTTTTCGTTTCTGCGCATTGTTTTCGTTTGTGTAAAACAAAATTTGATTTCCGATACCAACAATAAAAACACGTTCCGTGTGGATTTCGCGCTATTATACGGAACGTGTTCAAAATCTAAGAATTTGTAACATGTAACAACAGGAATTGGGAATGATTTGTATCGGAATAAATTTTTATTCATTATATGCTGAGATGTTGTGGCTCAACGTATTTGTTTTGTTTGTGCTTTTTGTTTCCAAAGATAATATATGTACATTTTTAAAATTTTGTAAATCGCTTGGTTTTTCTTCTCCAGATCATATTTTGCTTCATGTATACTGTTATTAAATTGTTCTCAAAACTCGAAATAAAATCTTTATCGCAGCGTTTCTCAAACTGTGGGGCGTGCCCTGCAGGAGGGTGTGATAACCCTACTTGGGGTCGCGAACATATTGCGAAAAATCGAAAACAAAAGATTTAATATAATTATCAATTCGATAAAATAATTTACTACTTAAAATAATTACAAAGAAAAATACATTCTTATATAATAATAAATAAAATATAAATTCCCACTGATATAATACTCAACACTTATAAATATATCAGTTCTGCACAAAGTATTTGATAATTAATTTATCAATATTCAATTAAAAACAAGTTCAGTAATTACTAGTGACTCTCTTGGGCTTGTCATATACAAAATTTATTTACAAAACTTAATATTTATCTAATTAGTGCGTTTATAATTAAAGTCGTATTGCATCGTAGTTTTACCATCAAAGTACATTATAATTGCATTCAGTACATTGTTATTGTAAGAAGTGGGGCGCGATGAAAATTATGACTGAAAACTGGGTCGCAAATATTGAAAGTTTGAGAAGCACTGCTTTATCGTGATCTACAACACTTTTTTGGTATCATGAATTTCTTTAGATTCTAAGCAGGATATCTATACACAAGGGCAGACAAATTTACGATTTCTTCCAAATTTAAGATATAAATATAAAAGGTTGCAACATAACTGTAATCGTTGCAATTCATTTGAAAGTAATTTCGAATTTATAAGGATTACACCTAAATTCTTTTCGTTGTTTATTCAGTGTTGCGAACTTTGCTTATTGAAAAGTTCTTGTTATTTTCAATATTTTCATTTTTTTATAGACTGTTATTTGAAAATAAACTTCAAGTTCCATGGAAACTCTTACCATACTTATTATTACATCTTAAAAAACCTACACAAGAAGCAATTCCTTCCTAGTTACATTCTATTTTTAATAACAATATGATTCATAATAAGCTAGTTTCCTGTTTCAATATTTCGCAATCTTCTCGTATGATAATGTAATTTTGTCCCCCTCCTCTGCTCTTTTGCAGATATGTTTTTTTTTTTAAATAATTATATTAATATTGTATTAAATTTTCTTGTTCATGTATATTTTTTGTATCATTTCCTGTCTATCTCGGTGGGCCATTTTGTAGCTCTAAGCCCTCTGTTGGATGTGAGTTCGATCCTCTCGAATAAATTAATAGCTAGGAATTTTTTCAATGACGTTTTATAGCGTAGCATTTCGTTTATGCTTCCTTTTAATGTCAGTAAATACTCGAGCACATACAAATCGTATTAGATAAATTATAAAACTAAAATTTAGATTTTAAAAAACAGAAAGAGAAGACAGCAGAGGAAGTAAAAGTTGTAGCTTTGTATATATTTAAAATATTCCCATATTTTTACTTTTTTACTAGATAGAATTCAACCAAGATAGAGCCCTCTTTTCTTTTTTATTATGTGTAACATCTTTTCTCTCGATTGCTGGAGGTTTGTGGGAGCGATTCATGAAAAGGGACGGAAATACGTAACAAGAAGTTGGGGAAGCGCGCGCTATTCAGTGAAATTCAGATAAATTCGGGAGGGGCTCCGCCCCATCCCCCACCCCCTGCGGTCTAAGCCGTGGGATCTTTGTTTTTGTTTTATCACTTTAGGATCAGAGAAGACGCTAAGTCCTTTAGGCAGAGACGTGGTTAGACAATGACGAACGTGTTTCGATACCTGACTTCGATTGTTGCGTACAATTTAAACGACCGGGCCACAGAGCAGCTGGTGTTGCGATATATCGTAAGCAAAACAACTCATACGTTGTGGCTCCTGTATGGATATTACTTATCGTCAAACAAGTGGATTGGGTATTGTTATTCAAGATATTGGGGGACATGTGTGCGGCAAAATGCTTATTTGAAAATGGACAAACAGTGATTTCGGTGGTCGTATACATTTCTCCGAATCAAACGGTTCAAAAAAATTAAAGATTTACTGCATTTTTTTACTTTTACCATATACCAAAGGTGGTTCTGCTCTTTCTTAATTTTTTTTTTTTTTTGCACCAGGGCCTTTAAATACTTAACTACGCCACTGCCTTCAGGAAAACACTTTTTTCAACTGAGAGAGTTGACGCAATTTTATAAATCAGTAATTTCTTCAATTTTACTTCATTCCTTTATAACTATAAACGGTAATTATGAATTTACTTTTTATTTGTTTTGTATTTTCCCTTGAGTTAAAAAAATGTACAAACATTATTATCATATTAAAATAAAATCAAAACATACATTCATTATTTGCTTTCCTTTACAAAGGAATCAGTGAAAGTAATGTTCAGCTTAATGAAATCTAATTTTAAAAAAATTTTATTTTGTAAATTTTCCGTGTTACATCAGCTAATTTTAAGATTTTCGTCTATATTTATACATATATTTCAATGGACTTTTATAGTACTTTTATTTTGATTAATATGCATCAATATTTGTTTTCCTTGCTTGAATACATCTTCCAAAAACACACTTTTCTATACAAGAACAGTCTTATAAAGTTTAATTATTAGTGTAAACATGAAATTCCAAATAGTAGTACTTAAGGTAGTACTGGTATTGAAGTTTTTTTCACGAACTTTCAAAGTTTGATTCCTAGCATTGATATTTTGACACTGATCGCACTTGCATTGAGCTATAGAAATAAAAATAAATAAAAAATATCCATAATATTTCTTCATTTTTGAAGGAATGGAAAATGTTATGCTTTTTTTTTAATTTGATTTAAATATTATAAAAAGTATTGATTGGAGCATGACAGTCTTAACGCGACTATTGCTGGGATGGGGGAACTTTTTCCTTGAAGCTCATATCAAGTAGGTGTCTGATACTTTCGATATCTTGTTTCACTAACAACTGGTTCTTTCTTGAAAGTATACCGATCCCCAGTCTAGAATTCACTTTACTTTATAAATTCTCTGAATTTTTCTTTATGAAATTTTTTGCCTTAATTTTGTAGAATTATTCGTTGTTGAAAATTTCATTTACCTTTGTGTACAATGTTTGTGATGTGATTTATATTTGCACAATTCATCATATTCTGAATATAATACTGTTTATGTCTTATATCATACAAAGATTTAAAAATTCAAATTTATCGTAACCAGATTATTCACTGAACATTTGGTTACTGAAATACACACATTTGTGTTAAAATTATTCTTACTTTTTGAGAAATATATTACTCTGGAATACCCTACTCATATCGTAAAGCATTTGAAATTTATTTCAGATAATCGTAAATCAGATGAAGCATATGAACATGCAATTGCCAATACAAGTATCGTTGCTGATGATTTGGGGGTGGATACTGATTTTCCACAAAGTTGAAACAGGTTTAAAAAGAAACTGTTTCAAGATGAACAAACCTACGAACCAATCAACAATCCAAGACAAAAGTTTAAGGTTGAATTTTACAATATAATATTAGACACTGCTCTTTCTTCAATTTCAGAAAGACTTCAAGGATACCTAATTACCTAACTATATACCTAATTTAAAAAACTGGAGTGACAATGAAATTTTAAGACATTGTGAAGAATTAGAATGAAAAATAATGGATACTAAAAATGTTAATGAAAAGGAAAGAGATGGATTAAATTTGTTTGAAGAAATAAAATCTTTCCGATGTTTTACGAAAGAGGATATGTCACCTATTGATGTTTTAAATTATATTTATGAAAACAATCTTATCGACACATTTCTAAATATTGCAATAGCCTTGCAGATTTCTTTAACCCTGCCAGTTTTGGTGACTACTGAAGAACGAAGTTTTTCAAAACTAAAAATTATAAAAAACTGCATGCGATCTACTATGGCGCAGGAGAGATTATGGGACTTGTCAATTATATCCATAGAGAGCGAAATTTTGGATAAATTAAATATAAAGAAATTGATACGAGCATTTGTAGCTGAATCATTATTTGAATATATTTTCTAATTTTTGTATTTTACTTAAAAAATTTTGTATCATTTTTGCTTTGTTTTGTTTTTAAAATTTATGAAATAATAACAATAAAAACAATAAGACAAACGGGTTTTAATATTATAATTTTAAAGCTTTTCAGTTCGAAAGTCAAATTTTGAATACTATATAAATGAGTATTTCTTATTTTATTTGTAGCACTTTATAAGAGTGCAACAGAACCCCATAAAGGGGTGTCGAACTTCAACTTGAACAAGGGCGCCTAATACCCACGCGGCGGCCTTGATTGTACTAAAATGCGTGTTTTATCATAATTATAAATAATTATTTTCCTTTGTTCTGGCAAAAAATTAAAACTATGTTTCATTTGATACTTATGTCTCGTATTTATAAAAATAATGTAATTTAGCTACGAATTTAAATAATAACTCTTTGCTTTGAAAAGAAAAAACTTGAAATTTAACTTAGTTGACATGTACATAAAGTTTTTTTTTTTTAATCTCATTTTGAGATAAAAAAAAGTTTAAAATGTGAATTCGAGAAATCGTTTACCCTACCCTTTAAATTACACTGGTAATATTTTCAGAAAACATCAACACTGAAATGAAAACCCGAATGTCAGGAATACAATGTATTACTACGCGGAGGTTTCTCTGAGGAGAATCGTATCGCATATGGTTACTACAAACCGGTTCCTCTCAAGGATACGCCTTGGCGATCGATCTTCGGCTAGAAAAGAGGATTTGGCGGTAGAAAATCCAGCCCACGTTATTGAAGATTTCCCGAAACCTTGTTCTATCAAGAAATATCAAGTTATATTAATTTCCTTTCATATTCTCTAACATATTCGCATCACTACTGTGTTCGCGAGGATTCTTCCTGTCCGATTCAATGATCTAGGATTCTTCCTGTTCAAATCCCTTTTTCCCCTATCCAAAAATCCCTATCCTTTAGGATTTTTCCTGTCCCCAACGCTATGTAAGTCGGATGGTGTAGTAGTAGGGTTGCTACTCCAAAGCACAACACGCAAAAACGCGCCAAATTAGCCATTTTTCATAATTTGGTGGACCAGTGGCCGATTCGACAATTGCCGATTACCTCTGTCTTAAAAATTGCAAAATGGCTGGAACTGAGATTACTATATCATCTTTACCCAATGAGGTATAAAATTTTCACATATTTCTGTAGTATATATTATAAGAAAGCCATTTTCATTTACACCCTATAAAGGTGACTACAATTGACAAAATCTTTTTTAGTTTTCAAGCTGGATTACTTAAGTTTTCAACTATTGTTGATAACCTTGTAATATCTCAGCATACGTTATTTAAATTTTGCAAAAATTAAGTGTAATGATCTACTAGAAGCAATTTTAGTGTATTTGTGTATCTCTATTGGTAGAATTTATATCTTATGTGTTTTGAAAAGACATGTGCATGAAGCATTTTGAATTAAAAATTATGAATTTTTTTTAATTTAAAATAAAAGATTTAAGTGTTTAAGGTTATTTAATATACTGTTAGAATTATAATATAAAATATTCTCTTCTATTAACATTTTTAAATGTGCTCTGTTAGAATAATTTAGCAATAGTTTTTAATAGGTTTGTTTTTAATTGACTAGAAATTTTTCAATTATTAATGAAATTTGTATGACTAACATGCAGCTTGAAATCTGAGTTATTATTGAACAATCAAGTTGTCTTTGTGTCATGAAGAATTTGTTTCTTTTATAGCCATAAAAGTCAAATAAAATTTTTAGTGTTGAAAATTACTACTTATTGATTATTAGACACTATTGGTTCATGACAGCTTTTCCAATTCCAACTGGAACATTGGCAGAATTATCAATCTATTTATTTTTGGACTAAAATTCATTTACCATTGAAGCCATGATGCAGAAATAATGTTGTTGGCTGTACAGTAAAAAATGCCTTTAAATGGAAAGCTAGATCCAGAAAATCAATCCATCACTCATAGGCCTGCAATACATCAACAACCCATAGCAATGTATCACTTTTTGTCTAGTTTTATCTGTATTTCATGTTTGAATGAAAGTCTAAAATTCTAAAAATTCTAAATGGACTAAATTCATTTACATGAAACATGATCAAATAATGTTGTGTACAGTAAAAAATGCCTTTAAATGGAAAGCTAGATCCAGAAAATCAATCCATCACTCATAGGCCTGCAATACATCAACAACCCATAGCAATGTATAACTTTTTGTCTAGTTTTATCTGTATTTCCATGTTTGAATGAAAAGTCACTATAAAATTTCCTTCTGTTGAAACTTATTGCACCTATATTCATTGGCAGATTTTAGATATTTATCTTTGTAGCAAAATGGTAGCATATTTATACAAATGCATAACTGAAAGAAAATTAAATACTTATGTACTAGCTTTTCAACCATTTAATTGACAGATTTCACGGAATTTGGGACAAAGTTTGATACTTCGCATTAAACCATCAATCAATTTTGTCAAAAAAATTTTTTTGTCATTTTAATAGATGTCAAACGTTATAATTGTTATTCTAGGTTTGGAACATATGCAGGAAAAATTTTCCACTATTAGCAACATCTTTTTATTGGAAGAAATTGGTGGATGGGTACAATTCATGAACACCATATATTTTTAATTACTTAAAATTCATTATTTTAACATAAATTTTGAATAAAGAAAATTTATTATCTACATAATTCTAGTAGCCAGAGTTATTCAGGCAGCATCTTGCCTGTTTTTAAACAAAGAGACATATTGTGTCCTTTAACACTCTTTGATATGATCTTGGTACAGGAATTATTCCTGTATGTTTTTCGTAGAGGTCTTATGTTTTCATTTCTTTGTTAGAAAATACTGGAAGAAAAGACAACTTATGAACAACATTATTGCATATAAATATGCTCAGGAATTCATTGTTTGCTCATTTCAAATATAAGTTAGGAAGATTATGGTTAATGAGCTAAGACATATTTGTACTGAAAAGGCCATTAAAATTGACGATGTTGTGACAAAATATTTTAAAACAACACCATCTATTTATAATATTAGCAGCCAAAATAAATCAAAATTTTTTGTGTTTCTTGTCTGACTTTGTAGCCCCTATAATTTATAAGTCATAATAAAATACATAAATAATTAGGGAACTAGTTTGTTATCCTGGGTCTTTATGCCAAACGCTGCCTGGCGCGATAAAAAATCACGCCAAGCAGCACATGTCTTTGGAATTGAATCCAAGATGGTGGCGTAGCGGTAAGCAATCGTCTGGATAATAATTTTAAAGAACTTTTGAAGTACACTAAAATCTATTTCGAATGAAGAATGTAGGAAGAGATTGAGAATAACCAAGATTTAAAAAAAGTGAATATCAATATAATCTAAAAAAATATTTACTGATAGTATTATTATGCAATATATAAAAAATAATCATATAATATAATTTTGTAGTAATTATTATATATGTACTATTAATATAATATTATATAGTAACATTTATTATATATTCATATAATATAATTTAATAGCAATTATAAAAAAAGAGTAACCACATCATATTGTAATAAGAAGCGTACATAAGAATACTCATTTAACATAATAATTACAAAAAATAACAAAAAAATAATTATGAATAAACAACATCATAATCAATAAATAATATAATAATAAATAAATTTAATAATTATAAAAATATAATTAAAAACAATCACAAATAACGAATATTATATGATTATCACAAAAATAATAATTGTATTTTTATATTATATTATAAAAAAATAACAATGTCTATTAAAAATCATAATGAATATCAAGTAATAAGTACTGCAAACAAGCAATGTTCCAAGAACTGCAAGTTCCTTCAACGAATTTCATTGAACAAGGACCATTAAAAAAACATTTTTAAAAGTGAAAATGGACGATATATATTTATAGCAATAATTAAAAGTACAACATTCATTCTTTAAAAAAATAAAATATCCACTTAATATATTAGAAATATCCATATTCGAAAATAGCACGAAAAAAATAGAAGACTTTTATTTTGCAAGATAGAGCAAATGCAATAAAAAGGGTTAAAGAAATCGAATTAAAATCGTCTGAAATTAATAGGGTTTCCACGAGAAAAAGCCAAAAATTATTTCTAATATATGTTATCCCCATGGCAACCACATTGCCAGATGTTAAAAATATCAAGGTAACCATATTGTAAGGGAGACCTGTGTACCTATATATATAGGGCCACTTTTTTTCAATGGACAAAAACAGAGCCACTGGCCTGTTTAAAAAATGTGAAATTGATATGCAGTTATCCTTATACTAACTACCATTCAATTAGAGTTAATATAAGTACTTAAAATAATAAATTCTGTGAAATAAAAGCTTTTTAAAAAATTTCACAAATGGCTCTAGGTATAATGATATCATTGTACCTAGGGCCAGCAGCTGCTGTACCTAGGGCCTTTTCCTGAAAGTTAGGTTTCACTTTGTAATCAATAGAAAATAAATATACACAGATGCATTTAATAAAAGAAACAATATTAGCAAAGACATTGATTATCATGTAACTACTTAAATTGCAATGCACTGATTTATTTATTAATGAACTACATGTATTTTCATTCAACATTATTATTTAAAAGACTTACTCCAAAAGTGAGCTGCATACATTACCACTCTGAAGGCACCAACAGATTGTGGTTTGGGCAATTTAAACACATTATTTATGATGTCAGTTTCATAAGTTTCTTCTTTATTATAAAGAATCTTATTTAAACGAGCAATACAGGTAAGCCTCCTACAATGCGGTACTTGTGCAACGCGTTTCAGATATTGAGTATTTTTTTCCATAACCTTTTTCTGTTAATATCTACACATCACTTGTGATGTGTAAATATTAACTCCTACAACGCGGCTTTTTTGAGGAACATATCTACCGCGTTGTAGGAGGCTTACCTGTATTCATAAAAAATTTAACACTTAGTGCTCTTCTTTAACATCTATTATTTCTGCCACATAAAAATGTTCCGTTTTTTGCCTTGTATTCTTGTTAAACAAATATCCCCCTTTTCAATAGTATTTCTTACATCAGTGGAATCAGAATCTTCAATATTTGATAATTCTTCGGATGAAGTTGCCACAATTTCAAACTCAGATTTTTTCACGTTTTCTTTTTTTGGCTATTTTAAGTGCATGTTGTTTTTTAATTTCTTCTTTTTCAGGAGTGTCAGTCAGGATTCTACATCTCCATTATTTTCGGCCACCTCTGTCAGATTTACTTCGAGATTTTGCCTTTGGAAAAGGTTATATCTGTTCCGGTGGTTACACATGGAATGGAGTTGGATGTAGAAAGCCTACACAAAATTCTTCAGAACATGTATCCGAGTTTGATACATAAACATCTAGTTCTATCATGTTTGACTCAATCTCTTCGTTGGGAAAATTGTTATTTTGACAATTTATCTGTCAATCTGGTCTGTCGGTCATACTTGAACTCAAATATTTATCATCAGTGAATATATATATATATCTTTGGATTCACTTGCCATATGCCAGACACACAAAAGCCAGCCAGATTGTTTACAGGAGTAAAGGCCAAAGAATAGGATTTGCCAACATTCTCCGCAACTTCATATATGGTGATTGGTTTTCCCAGGTTCGTTAACATCCAATTACTACATGCTGAACTGTAATATTTTTTAATAGGACCAAACACACCTCTATCCAATGGCTGAAGCTTATGGCTGGCATGCGGTGGAAAAGTAAGCATAACTATGCCATGTTCTTTAGCCAAAGTGATGGCTTCAATACCAACATGGCTTTCGTAGTTGTCCAAGAGTAATAATACTTGCTGATTAACTGAACATTTAACATGAGAAATAAAATGTTTTAAAAATTCAACAAATATTTCGGTATTTGACCATCTACTAATGTGTGCTGTTCCCACAGTTCCTGGAGGTGCTCCTTTCAGCATGTGGTTTTTAAAGTTCACCCTTGGGAAAAGCATCTTAGGGGAAACAGAATTTCCTATAGCATTTATACTACAGATAATAGTGATATTAGTTCCTCATTCACCTAAATTCATGCTGCCAACCTGTTTCTTGCCTTTTGGGGCTGTAACCTTGGCTGGTGTGTGCACTCTCGTAATGCCTGTTTCGTCCGTATTATAAATGCATTCAGGCAAAAACTGGTATTCTGACAATACCTCCTGATACTTTGTAAAAAAAAGTATCAACATTTGTTTTATTAAAGCTGGTAGCTCTTGCCAAACTTGTGGCTTGGGGCTTTTTTAGTGAAAGAACCTAATTTCTTTTCAGAAAATCAAAATACCATTGATCACCAGCTTCACCATGTGCACCCCAAGACTTCGGACATTTTTTTTTCATTGGCTTTTGCATATTCAAAAGCAGGCTTTTTAATTTGTTTCTTTTTGACAACCCAAATGCATATTGCAAGCAATGATAAGGTACTGAACAAGAACACTCTCTTTATCTTTAGAGAACACCATCCAAACAGCACATCAGTTATAGTATGCGCAATTTAATTCCATATTTTCAGAATTATTAGTCTTCCTACAAAAAGCAGTGTGTCTTTGCAGTCTTGTACTACAGTCCGAACTGGAACTCCATCCTTCAAAACTGCTTCTGCAGCTACAGTTATATTCATCTGCATTAGGTTTTGAGCTTTTTATTCTGTCAGAATTTCTAGGCATGTAAAAGTTAGGAATTTATAATTGCTCGTAGAGAGAAAAACTGATAAATTAAAAATTTGCAGTATGACAGTGGGATACAGGTTATAAATTTATTTAAAATATCATAAAAACCTTATTTAGAATTATACTTTTGTTTTTATAACTATAAAAATTTGTTTTTTTACTAAAGGAATTCTTATGTTGTATAAACAAAATAATACTGAATAATAACAATAATGGTAGCAAAGATATTTTTTATAAAATCAAGAATATTGGAAATTTCAGAATAAAATATAAACTCTCCTCTCATTTAAATAACATTTAAAAATAATAAAAACTTGACTAAATCAAAATGATTCAGATAATTAAAGCCATTTTCCTCCTTTTATTATGAAAACTTTCTCAAAATAACGTATCAACTACAATTAAATTAAAATAAATTATTAAATAACATATTAAAATAAATTCATTGCTACTGTGAATGGTAAAACTTAGAAAAACTCAAAGCTATAAATCCAATTGTGATAAAAATAAATAAAGCTGATTTTTTAATAAATGCACTATGGATCTATCTCTACTTTTGATATTTTCTATTTTTTGCATATATTTTTTCTATATCACAGATCCTTTTTATAAGGGATCAAGAAGTGTTTGTTTCTACACAGATAAATATGGTCCTTACGCATATGAAGCCGAAGTAACAACCATTTAGAGCAAGGATCAGCAATCTATAGCATGTGCGCCACACGTGGCACAAGGTACAATTCTCAGTGGCACTCTGCACTGCTCCACAAATTTATCAAATTTTGAGTGGATGGATGTTGATAAATTTGTAATGAGCCTTATTTGACAAACATCTCCAGAATTACAGGCATTTATGAAATCGTGAAAAAATCTGAAAGATTACTCTAAATATAAATTTGCAGCTATTGTAAATTGAATGTCAATAGCTGCAAAGATATTAGATTCTTTGAAGAATTAAATCTTCAAAGAGATATTTAATTCTTTGAAGAGAGAAAATTGCATGTACTGTGCTTTTCACTTTTGGTTTTGTATATCTAAGTAACAATTCTTTCCTCATATGGAAGATATTTTTAGTCCAAAAAGAAATTATTTGACATCTGAATGCTCAGAATAGTGTCAAATTGAAAAGCACAAATTGTACCCCTCCCCTGATTTTATTATTTGAAAGTAGGGTGGTGCAAAAACTAGGTTCATTTTAAAATTTTTATTATACTATAATGAAGTGATATAAGAATATTTTATGATTTGTCTTTCTTATTTTAATAAATATGTTTAAATATACATAATATATATACAATTTTATTATTTTTTTTTGAAGAAATAGTTAAATTTTATGCTGTTTATTCTTATGCTAAGAAATACCTTTAAATGTGATGCCAAACTAATATATAATAAAACTGTTAACCTATATTATTGACTCTTCATGCATTATCGCTAGAATCTTAATGTTTCAAACATGTCCTGTGTGGTACGCTGAATCCTATCAGTATATTAATTTGGTACACCTCAGCTAAAAGGTTGCAACCCCTGATTTAGAGAGTAGCCATAAAGTAGAGAGTAGTTACCATAAACTCTTCTTAATTGTATTTCTGGGCTATTTCAGATTTAAAATAGAAGATAGTACACTGTGAAGTAAATATAAATAAATAGTCTAAATGAAGTAATCAGAATAAATTATTTTTGTGTAAGGAAATATCTGTGGTTGTCTCAAGTTTGAGCATTCAATAAAATAGCTTGGCTGTTGTTTGACCCTATGAGTTATTATTAAAAACTGTAAATTGTTTTAAAAGGAATGCCATTTTATTTATTTTATAGAGTTATACAAAAATGTATTTCTGACTTTAAAAAGTGACTGCTAGTGTAGTGTCTGGCTACTGTTGGCAGGAGATTATGGAATGTTGGCGCTATTTAGCGCGTCTTAGGCAGTGTGTTACTGTTTTTTGAGAGAAGGTGATTGACCCTTGAACGGGGCGGTCAGGAAAGAGAGAGTCCCTCATTTTAGGTGCGCTTGTGTTTTGCTGCTTTCATTCTCATGTTATGTTGTTCTTGAACTTGTTGCATCTGCTCTTGCACAAGCCATCTTTCTTTCTCCAATCTCGTCTCTTCTTCCAAAGCTATTCTTTCGTTCATTTTTCTTTCTTCCACTGCTTTGGCTTCTTCCTGAGCCTTGAGTCTAGCTTCTTCCTGAGCCTTGAGTCTAGCTTCTTCCTGAGCCTTGAGTCTAGCTTCTTCCTGAGCCTTGAGTCTAGCTTCCTCCTCAGCCTTGAGTCTAGCTTCCTTCTTGGCTCTCAGTCTAGCCTCCTTCACTTCTTTATGCCCTGCTTCTCTTATTCTGGCTTCCTTTTCTGCTTTCCATCTTGCTGCTTCTATTCTCGCTAATTCCAATTCCTGTTTTTGCTCCAAGCAGTGTTCTGCTTTCTTTCTAAACTCTTCTTTCTTTCTATACTCTTCTTCCCTTCTACACTCCTCTTTATATTCTTCTTCTCTTCTACTCTTATCTTTATACTCTTCTTTCTTTCTATCCTCTTCTTTTTCCATTCTGTCCTCTATCATAATTGCTAAGACATCTCTAACGAATTCTCTATCTTTCTAAGTACTCCTTACTTAGCATTAATTTCTGTTTCAACTCCATAATTCCAAAATCAGCATCAATGGTTTCTCCCATTTCAACTAAAACAGTTACTAAATCCTCTTTTGTGGTGTTTTCAAATATTTTTTCCTCTTTTCTGGTTCTCGTAGGAGAGCATGTTGTAATGTCTTTATTACTTTCTTTTTACTTCATGACGCTGCACATCGTGTCAACAGAACAGAATTCTATCTTTCTCAATACAGCAAAATACAAGCGCAATCCACCGCGCTCCTAAAACGAGGGACTCTGTCTTCCCTGGCCGTCCCTTTTGAGGGTCAATCACCTTCTCTCAAAAAACAGTAACACACCGCCTAAGACGCGCTAAATAGCGCCAACTTTCCATAATCTCCTGCCAACAGTAGCCAGACACTAGAGCTAGTTCACTGAAAAAATAAGACAAATGTTATATTTATAAACTGGACCAAATTTTATTTAATTTTTCTGAAAAAATAAGGGTAGAAATAACCTTAATTTCTTAAAAACATTTGGCATATGCTGTCAATTAAAATGAAAACATAATCAGAAGGAATTGAGTAGAAATTGTTAAAAAGAAAAAAAAACTGAAATTATTTTTAGTAGACAGCACAATTCCCCTCATATACATAATTATGGCTTGGATATCAAAAGATATTTAATAAATCATAAAACATTTTGCTTACATTGATATTTCTTAGAAAAACTAAATATTCTTAACATAATAATTTTAGCTTTACTAGGGCTTTTTTTTTATCAGAATGGGACTAAAGTTTTATATAATTAAGCAAAAGTAAGTAATTTATTCTACAAACTCATGATTCAATTAATTGTTTGTCTTTTATAACCAACTTTCTACTATAATGTATCCTTTGGACATTTGTTTTAAATATGTAATTTTAATGGTTAAGGAAGTGCACAAATATGTATAACTAAAAAATTAAACATGAAAGTTTACTCGTAGAATAAATAAAATATTACGAGATAAAAAGAAAAGTGGAATAAAAAATATAAAATGTTGGTTCCTGGATGTTATAATCAATTCTTTCCAACAACAATTTTTGAAATACACATTCCTAAATTTAAAAAGATTTTTATTATAACTCTGGCATTATAGTTTTTTAATGTATTGTTTTCTGAAAATATATTAAATGTTATTCTATCAATTTACTTTTTACTAAACATAAGTATCAAGGAATAATTATATTAGAGGAGTATAACAATTTTTTATATAAGGAAATATTGCAATTAAATGTTGGAAAAAGGCAGTATAAATCTGCATAAAAGACAAGATATTGAAGCAATTCTAAGTCGGCAATGTCATTCATTACATAAATGAATTGATATATATAAATTTTTTAAAAAAACAGACATGAACAGAGATTTCTTTCTTTTTTTAAAAATTTTTTTTTTCATAACAAAAAGGGGAAAAAATAATCTGAGTCTTTATTTTTCTTTCTTTTCTTTTTTAAATCACAAATTTTCTTTAACTGTTTTTATTGTTGTTAAACATGCAGTTGCTATCAAAATAAAAAAAATTATTAATGCATTCCTTTTTTTTCTTCCAGGTTCTGATAAAAATATTTGAATACCTAAATATATGCAGCCGATTAACTGCTTCTCTGGTATGTAAGGAATGGTTACAATTAATTAACTGTCACAAGCTCCTACGTGATGTTCAAATTAACTGTTCAATACCATTTCTTGATACTATCAAATGTTCTCGCATGACCCGACATTTTGAGTGGTTTGTATTTATTAGAATCGCGATCAGTGATTCTGTTGTCTATTTTTTAAAAAAGTACAGCAAACTGTTTGTCAGATTAATATTTATTGACTGCAGAATTCAAACTCAGAAAAGAAAATCACAGTATCGAGAAAGATTCCTAAAATGTGATAATCTGAAGTACTTGGAAACAGAAAATTCTGATGTCATTGCTTTGTTTGCTTTTATTCCGAATGTTACTACCTTAAAGATACATGAATTTTCTGGCCTGACAGATTATGCAATGTGTCAACTCAATAAAACATTATTTAAATTAGAGATGTTCTCATTAAGTGGCTCTATAATATATAATGAGGCACATTACGAAAAATATTATTTGAATGGACAAACAATAGAAACTAACCCATCAAAGTCAGTTTTGTCTTTTGCAGGTCTGAAAAAATTTATCGAAAAACATAAGAATACAATTACAGGATTGAATCTTTCCAAGTTAAAATTGTCCTCAGAAACTGTGGTTACCATTTCTAATATCAATGGTTTAAAGCTAAAAAATATATCATTTACTCCTGACTTACCCTCAAGTGTTATAAAAAAGTTTTGTGCAAATCAATTGTCTTTGACATCTCTTCAATTGACTTCATTATGCCATGTGACTGATGAAACTGTCTGTGCCCTTTGTAAGTGTTTGCCAAATCTTGAAAATTTGTACATCTGCCCTAACCGTAAAATTGATGCATCTATTGTTGAAATATTCCAATTGGAACATCTTGAAGCACTATTTCTTGGTCATAGTAAAGCAATTTCAGAACTAAATTATGGACAGGCTGTGTTTAAACTCAAAGCATTTAAACTGAAGGACTTGAATTTAGAGTCAGCTCAAATCGCTGATTACAGTTTGTGTGAATTACTGAAGCGCAACCTAAATATTCGTCATTTAAACTTAAGTCACACCAGTGTTTCAAATGAAACTCTAAATATGATTTGCAGAAATCTAATAAATTTGGAAAGTTTGAGTCTTGATACATGCACTAGAATATCTGATCCTGGAATAACTGGAGAATTTCAATACGATTTTAGTTCTTTAACACCTACTCCATTATCTAACCTAAAAAATCTCAGAAAACTGGATATAAGCAACAATAGATTGATTACTAGTAATGGCTGTATCAAAGCTTTAAAGTTTCCATATTTAAGATCTTTACTTTTACAGGAATGTGCTTTTTTCATTTATCGACATCATATACATCGCATTTTAGAAAAACAAAATCCTCGTCTTATCCATTTTATTATATCTGCTCATTCTATTAAATATGTAAAAGTAGGGGATTTTCATGGTAACTTATTTTGATGTAATTTAATTCATTGTTTATTATTTGAGAATACATTGAATCCATTTTTATATATAACTCAGCTTTTCTGAAATATGTACTTTTACAAATGTTAAGCTGTTCTTGCTGACTTTGTTAAGCAATGTATTAGCAAAAATCCATACTTAATTTACCTTTATCTTTACGTAATGCTTAAATTTCATTTATAGTTCCTTTTGTTTTTTCCCCTTTAATTAGAAAAAAACTTGTTTTTGAGCTTATAATTTTTTGTTTGTACAGTTTCACTGAGAAACTGATGCATTTAATATTGGTTACTAGATATAAGTGTAATTGTGGGGTTCCACTAGTCACAATAAAAAAATTTAATGAAAATTACAAATGTGAATGCAAAATGAATTCAAGTTTTCTACAAAGTTTATATAGCTACAAGTTTCTAAAGGCTATATCACACGTACATTTTTCGTGCAACTTTGTGGCCCAACTTTTAGCACAATCTGAGGGTAAAGGGTTGCTGTAAACCAAACCTCATTGAAACATAACTCGCCGATTTTTCTGCTTCAAATTATTAATAACTTAACTTATAATTTCTGCTGCAGTATTATTTCTTTTATTTTGCTCACGCTTTTGTTGATGGGCTTAAACAGAAATGGAGCACCATTCTGTTTAAAATATTATTCGCTTTTAATATATTGTACACCATTAAAATGTACGACATATCTAATGTGAAGCTACCATCTTGTTTATGATGTAGGGCGCTGAAGAACACCCCATTGCCTGGAATTTGAAGCAACTTTTTCAGCTCACTGGCAAAAAGTTGTTCTAACACCATTTTTGTGGCAGTGGAGTAAAAATTGCATGAATTGGACCAAAAATTGCTCCTAACCCATGCGTGTGATAAGGCCTTAAGGCTCATCTCCCTCATAAAAACTGAAAATTTTCTTTTCATACCCTGAAGTGCCACTGAATTAGGGATACCTACCTGATAATGAGTTGGGCCTCCTCTGACCTTAATAACCATTGCCCTCGAAAATTACTTGTAAAATATTGGCTAAAACTGTCCATTATTCAGTAAAGTTTGATGGTGCTGTGTGATGACCTTTCCTGCCTTGTTTCAAATCATTCCAAAGATGTTTAATAGGATTTATGTCTGGGCTTCCAGGTGGCTAATTCATGACAGAAAAGTTAGAGGAATGCCCATCCAACCCTCCAGTAGCCAACCGGAACTTGTGAGAGGCACAGTTGTCTTGCTGAAAAACTCCATTATCGTGCAGATAACAGAACAGCATAAATGGATAAAGGGGATCAACCAGCAACTCTAAGTACCGAATTGCATTGAGAAAGGTTGGTACACATACCAAAGATCCCAAACAGTGCCACAAGGAACCACTCCAGACCATGGTTGAGCCACCATGCATTTGTACAGTTCCAACCATGTATGCAGGATTCATGGCTTCATGAGTCTGGCGCCTTACTTTCAGCCTCCCATTGGTGTTAAGTAGTCGGAATTGAGACTCATCAATCCATGCTACTCATTTCCAGTCCTCTACGCTCCAGTCTCTGAGCTCTTGCACAGGCAAGACTTGCAGCCCAATGGCGAGCTGTGAGCAATGGTACTCTCGTAGGTCGTCGGCACCTGAAACCCATACAGTGAAGCGAGTGTTGCGCAATCCATTTTCTGACTGTACGACTGGCATCATCATTCAACCGGGAAGTAATTTGAGCTAATGTTTGCTTTCGCTGGCTGCATACAATACGCCTGAACCGTCTCTCACTATGCACTGTCAACACTATTTTTCCTTTGTAATTTGCCCGATCGCTAGTTTTTAGTCCACCATTCATGTATTCGAGGTATACTTTTTACACTGTTGCACTCAAAAATCCTAGCTGTCTGACAGTTTCGGAAATTGAATAGCCTATGTATCGCACACCTACAATTTGTCTGTAATCGAAGGTGTCTAAATCAGGCAGTTAATGCATACTGTCAATTCCAACAACTAATTCAAAACAACCACAGTATGTGCTATATATGCAGTTAACACAACGCCCTCACTCGTGCATAAATGATGCGCAGTGCTACACAATTCGCATAGCCCTTGCTATTCCTAATTCAGTTGCATTTCAGTGTGTATAATATTTTATTTTGTAATACTTTTTTAAACCTTTATTGTAATATAATAAGATAATATTCAACCTTGTTTTTTTTCTTTATATGTGTGTCCTCTATACTAGACTGTGAATATTCTATATTGTCTGCTTTATTGTAAATATAATAAAATGGTTTTTTTCTTTATATGTGTTATGTGTCCTCTATACTAGACTGAATATTCTATATTGTCCGCTATCCCAGGTTCCACGGAATAATTTTACCCTCGTTAGTCTAATGTTTCATACAACTAAATAATTTTCTAATGGAAAATGTAACTTTTTACATTTGTGGAAAAAACATCTATAATGAAGGAGAGGGAAAATCTTATCAACATATGAACAAACTAGCTGCATGGCCCGGCGTTGCACAGGCTTTTACGTAGTGCATATATATGTGCATTGACAAAAAAACGTACAAAATGACAAATAAAATTCATTTGAAAGTGTCTATTTTTTTTTTTAACATTTTAAACTACCTTTTAAAAAATTAAAGATCATCAGTTTCATAATTTTTTTCAAAAATAATATATGGTTAATTATGTTTTGTTCATTATTTTACATGTGTGTAAAATGTTCCATATTCAAGAAATATTTTTATAAGATGTGGTATGTATTGAAGAAATGTATTTCAAAATTATATCATGTTCAGTAAAACACACAAAGGAAAAAATATTTTGAAATTAAAATTATTTTTCTAACTTTAGAGAATGCTTGAAGTATCACTATAAGGCATAGAAAATAGTCTGGAAATTAATAATGAAGCATATAATACATGAATATTGTTTTTATTTTTTTAAATTTCTAGTGGGTGACACTTTGATGTTAATACAATTTTTTCAAATAGTAATTCATTAATTAAATTTAAAAATGGTAACTAAACAAAAAAAATAATAGTCCAACAGCATATATAGAAAGGAAAATGGTTCGTTGTGTCCCTGTAGCGCAATGGACTTCTAATCCGATTGGTCCTGAGTTCGAATCCCACCTGGGATGGCCTAATTTCTGAGAATGTGATTTTTTTTAACTATACTATTTTATTAGAAAAATTAATTATATAATAAATAAACACAGTAACAAACAAGAAAATAGTCCAACACCAAACCCTTCTATTTTGTCACTTAATATTGTGATTCTGTCATATGTACATACATATTTAAAAAATTGTAACTTTTAACCATTTTATTTTTTTAACATTTAAGACTACCCTTTTTCTAAAAAAAAATTAATGTGTGTGGAACCATTAGCCAGTGAATTAAATATATTTAAAGCAGTTTCGAGAGTAAGAGGCGAGGACCCTGTTTATATTAATCGTAACTGTTTAATAAAAAAGTAACTAAAACAAGATTCTTTGTTGACCTAAGTAGGTATTGACTTAAAAATTTCATTTTTATAATACTTGTTTGTTTGTTTTTTTAAAAAAATGAAAGATTATCAGGGTTTTTATTAAATTTTTTAAAGATATATGCAGTTCATTAAAAAACTGGTTAATTTTGTTAAGAATTTTTAATATTCAAGAAATATTGCTATAAGTGGTATGTAAATTAAAAAAGTATTACAAAATTATATTATATTCAGTAAAACAAAGGGAAAAATATTTTGAAATTAAAGTTACTTTTGTAACTTTAGAGAATGCTTGAAGTATTATAAGGCATAGAAAATAAGGCTGGCAATTAATAATGACACATATAATACAGGAACATAGCTTTTATTTTTTCTATGAAAGTTATGCCATATGTGCATTGATAAAAGTGAGATTCTTTTTAAAAAAGGTAGTTTTAAATATTAAAAAAAAAATGAAGATTATCAGTTTTACTATATTTTTCAAAGATAATATGCAGCTATTTCATTGAAAAACTGGTTAATTATGTTTTGTTCATTATTTTACATACCCCCGTGTGTAAAATATTTTTCATATTCAAGAAATATTTTGATAAAAAGTGGTACGTAAATGAAAAAATGTATTACAAAATTATGTTAAGTTCATTTAAACAAAGGGAAAAGTATTTTGAAATCAAAATAACTTTTGTAACTTTAGAAAATGCTTGAAGTATCATTATGAGGCTAAGAGAAAATAGGCTTAACAATGAAGAATATATATATATGTTATGCTGAACTATCAAAATGTAAACAGAAAAATATTCACATAACATATAAATGCATTAAAATGAATGTAAATGACACAGTATTTTCTTCTCGGCCATACAAGTAAAAAAAAATTCTTTCGAGTCAAGAATCAAAAAGATATTGATTAATTTCTAAGTTAAATTTTCTACACTAGCATCTCAAATTCGACACGGCTGCCAATGAGAGTTTTTACTGTGCATGCGTTTGGACGAGTCTATTCTGGAACGTAAGAGAAATGGGTTTCTGGCAGCCGTGTTGGATTTGAAACGATTCTGCGTATTATGAATGGAAGCCGTGTTGGTTTGAATAAGCTTTGTTTACAAAGTTAAAATATCTTGATGTATCTAGAAGAAATGTCGTGTTAGTTGAATAGCTTTTTACTAGCACCAAGTTAAAATGTTGAATAACGGTTGCGAAATTTAAAAAAAAAATCAGACTTTCATCATCTACTGGATCTTTATTACACGTGCTTCCTCTAGGCAGTCAGTACAGCGAGTGCTGTGGTTCTCCACTAACACCCCGTTTTTAACAAAAATACACTTATGTTCGCAGTTACAAGATATGTTATTAACACAGATAAAAAGTAAAAATACAAAAACTAAAATATAAATCATGAGAATAATTTTAAAAAATTAACAATAATTAAATGTATCTGAATAAGCATAACATTTATTATTTAAGTTTATCATTTATTCTGATAGAATTAATTTAGTTTTGCTAAAAGCATGCCAATAACATTCAACTGATTTCTGAAAATAGCTTGACAGGTGCAGCCATCTAGGGATGAAAACTTGAATTATTTTTATCCTAACATTACTCCCTCGCCAGTAACTGAGTTACGATAATCAGCAACCATGGTAGGAAGTTTGACATATTCTGAGGTGCACACAAAATTCAATATTAACTTTACATAATACATATGAACCTTTCAACTCTTCTGTAGGTTATTGTCCTAAGAAATAGTCAGTTAGCATGGCCTAATTTAAAATGTCCTTGCATATACTAAAGACCATGCATACAGAAGAAAAAAAAACAAATATATACATACTAAAATTCAATGACATTACTGAATCATATTTACATATCATACTGCATTGTTAACACACAAAGAAATTTCAAGATATATCAATTAATTGTTTGATACAGAGGAGGAAAAAAAAATATTACTATTTCTATATACAAACAAAATACTATAGCAACAAAAAATGTACCACAATACCATATAAATATACATTTCCTAACTTATATTTACATACTCAATGTGTTATACTTTCAATGACAGGAAATAAGGAACACAAAGAAATTTTGTAACCAATATATGTGAGATGATATTCAAAACAACCATAATAAATACATTCAATAAAATTGGGCCGAGTGTTAACTCAACCAATAACACAATTTCTGCTTGCGGAAATGTATATCATAGGAATATACTGTCATCTTATGCAGGATATTATGTGTGTGGATACACTTAATATACAAGATTGTCTGTTGACAGAGGACATATTATGAAAAATGGATATGTTGATGAAAATACACTAAAATTCAACTATTAAATACATATTCATGTATTATAATAAACTTTATGTACAAGAAGAAAAAAAATGTTACAGGCCACTGGGTGGAAATCATTGCAATATATATATACATATATATATATATATACAGTGGACCCCAAAATGTCATACACTTGTAATTTCTATAAAATTTAGTGTTTTCGACTAATAAAAATTAATATATTGGAATTGTAATTTTTTTATGATATCTGCAACTTGTTCTTAATGGAATGACGTAATTAATTTTTGAAAATAGTATAACTATTATTTTTAAAATTTATAATCAAAAGCTACTGAAAAATTACTCCATAAAAGTCTTCGTACACTTAACAAAAATCTCAGCACATAGCTTTAAATATAATATATTTCTTTCTTAATTTAGTACTTAGCAGGATTACTTTTAGTGTTCACAACAATTTTTAAATGTCTTTGGTATAGATTTATTCAGTTTTTTTCTAATTTCTGCATCGATTTTCCTTCATGCTTCTGTGGTTTATAGTTTTACTTCACATTGTGTTTTTATGTCATGTTTTCTATTTTTTTAAAATCAAATTCACACCAAATATGTTCCACTGAGCTAAGTAAACTGAATGAGGAGGTATTTTCAGATTTGGGACAGTTACAAAGACACCAACGGCGTACATTGAGAGCAGTGTGCTTGCATCATTATCCAGATAAAAAATAAAGCTATCTTTAATATCTGAATTTTGGGCAGATAATTTAAAATTTCTCTTTAAAATATTTAATAGAGCTCATGATTCACAATGCCATCAAAAAATACCAAATTACTTAATTTGAGGCCAATTTACACCTACACACAAGAACACTTCCACCTCCATGGTTCATTAGTCCTACTAGATTCTTAGGATTAAGTTTCAAAAAATTCAAAAATTGACAGCAAATTGATTGGAATAACAGAAAATTCAACACTTTTGGCTCTGATCAGCATATAGTAGTTTGTAAATGAAAAAATGAGGAATTTAATCCCATGAATTTATGTGGAACAAGAAATCCTCCACCTCCGTGCTTCAACTTGTAGATGGATGTGTTCTTACGTGAGGGTGTAAATCGGCCTCAAAATTAGGTAATTTGGTATTTTTTTGATAGTATTGTGAATCATCAGCTCTATTTAAATATTTTAAAGTGAAATTTTAAATTATCTGGCGAAAATTTGGATATTGGAAACGACTTCATTTTTTAACAAGATAATGACACCAAGTGCACTTTTCTCAATGTATGCCTCTGGTGTCTCAAGAACTGCCTCAAAATTCTGAAAATACCTCCTCATTCAGTTTATTTAGCCCAGTGGAACATATTTGGTGAGAATTTGATTTTAAAAAATAGAAAACATGACATATAAACACATAATGTGAAGTAAAAACAATAACCGCAGAAGCATGAAGGAAAATCGATGCAGAAATTAGAAAAAACTGAATAAATCTATACCAAGACATTTAAAAATTGTTGTGAACACTAAAAGTAATCCTGCTAAGTATTAAATTAAGAAAAAAATATTGTATTTAAAGTTATGCTGAGATTTTTGTGAAGTATACGAAGACTTTTATGGAGTAATTTTTCAGTAGCTTTTTGATAAAAAATATTTTTAAATAATAGTTATACTATTTTTTAAAAATTAATTATTTTATTCCATTAAGAACAAGTTGCAGATATCATTAAAAAATTACAATTATAATATATTAATTTTTATTAGTCGAAAACACTAAATTTTATAGAAAATTGCAAGTGTACGAACACTTTTGGGGTCCACTGTATATTAATACCCGAAATTCAATCAATGCAATTATTTGATTTCCTTGTCATACAATATAATGCAATACTCGCAGCATATCTAACATTAAATTCAATAGAATGAATAAAGGCAGGAATTATATTTTGCAAAATTGTACACAATATAGGCAGAATGAACAGTAAGCAATATTCTATGGTGAAATTATACACTTATCTACATATTCACAATATAATTAAGCACTTCGTGATTTTTAATACTAAATATAATTGAGCAAAAGGCAGATACATATAAAAATATTTAATCTTTAAATCTTACTGGTTGTTTTATCTTCCGACCACATCTGAAAATTGTTTGATGATTATCAGATGGGAGGTGGGACTCTCTATGATCTGAATTCCCATCTGTTTGCTTAAATGTTGTCGGTTTGTTATCTTTGTCTGTAACCAGTAAATAGGCTGGTTTTAAACGGTCAATTGATATATTTACATTTTTGTCTTTCATTGACAAGGTGAAAAATTAGTCTTAACCTTAAAACACTAAAGAAAAACCTACCTTCTCTTCTTTAGAATGAGAGTATAAAGTTTTAAGTATTTCTCAAGGTTATACCATTGGAGCATGCATGGAAAAATTTTCTGGGGATGTTTTGATGATTTTTTATTTGACAAAAACGGTTGAGAGGCTTATATGTAACTACTACCTCATAATGTGAATTAAACATAAATGAAATATTTATGTTAAAAAAACTAAATAAATTATTTATGAAACATCTCAGTGTTAATATTTATCTATGTGCAAAAGGAAAAAAAATTATTGCACAATGAATTATACATTTGATCAAGATGAGCATCAATAGGGAAAGAAACGATTGCCAGCAATTGCACTTACTAAAAAAACAATGAATGAAACACCAGTTGTACAAAATGTGTGTGCGGGTTCTGGAAATTGAACAAAAATGAATTCTGGTTGTGATAGATATTCCATATCGGAAAAAAAATTGCTGCAATTCTGTGTGGTTTGTTGTAAATATTGCTCTTGTTCATAAACAAAATTTCTAATCAGTTGATAGTGGTTTCTTATAAATTCAATACAAAAAAAGTTTTGCCTGGGAGAAAGAATTTCCACTGTAGCCAACAACCCTGACTGCTTTCAATTTCGCTCATTTAATTGTTCCAGTTACGTCACACATTTATCAAAGAAACATGGAGAGATTATTTCTTATTGG
>BMAO01036569.1:0-63359 GCA_019973975.1 Trichonephila clavata | reverse complement strand
AACATATTTTTATTGAAAGCAATTGTTAGAACAGTTAATGATTAGAATATGTCTCATTTTAAATATGAAATTTAATTTTTTTTAATTTGACCTAAAATAAGAACATTTATTTTACATAAAGGATGTGAGATATTATTAATATTTACTTTTATTACAGGTATTCTTGGATGGATTGGATCTTACAAAAGAGGAACTTGTCTCATGAAATTTGTAAGAATCAACTGTATATAATTTTTTTTTTTTTTTTACATTATGTATAAACTGTGTTGAATCATTATTTAAGCAATTCAAATTTTAACGGAAAGTTTCTTTCTTATTCTGATATGTTATCTATAATTATACCTTTTTATGCTTTGGTTTTGCATAATTACTTGTAATCATTTGTTAAAATTGACATTATCCAAGTATGAATTATATGTAAAAGTTTAATATGTAATACTTATTCTTTAATTCTGATAAATTATTAAAAATTAATTATTTTATGTTACATTCAAACCTTTAATAAAGTTTGCTGGAGAATATTTTTCATAAGTAAAAGAATTGTAAATTCTTCCATTGATAAAATTGCTGATAAATTACCATGATATATTTTTTAAATACTTTCATTTTGTATTCTAAAACATTTGTATTCTAAATCAGTTTTGCATCATCTTTTTCATTTTAAAGTTTCCTTACTTGAAATATTTCAATGTTTTATCCATATTGTTAAGTTATCACTTGAAACACACTAATTTTTTTCTAGCAGCTCTTTGTTTTGATTATGCATCAATTTCATTTTCCTAATTCTTTCTTTAAGATATATTTTTTTTTATAACTATTAGATTTTTTTTTGGAGAATTTTTTTATAAAGTAGTTAAGGTATTTAATACATTTTAAACAGCATTAAAGTTTGTTTTTAATGTTAAACAATGTTTTATATCTATCTAAAAATTTAAAATGGAGTAAGAATATTCAACTATGGGCATTATAATCTCACTTTCTAATTTTTTTAAACTAGATAATTTTTATTTCTTTTTTAAATAGTACTTGATCAAAATTATATACATTGTTATATTTTGTTAAAAAAATAGGTCTTAGTTTCTGCTTCAATATTTGTTGTGTTTAAAAAGCATGGAATAATAGAATATTACTATAAATTCAAATTCTGTTTTTTAGTACCTGATACTTTCTGTTATCACTATCTCAGCTGAAGTTGGTGGCATTGTAGCATTAAATGTACTAAGAATGAAAGTATGTACTTTTCATATTTGAATGTTTATTGAATACATATGATGAAAAATTTATAAGAAATAATGAATATTTAAATACTTAATATTCTTCTTATCAAGCAACAATATAAATTTTTCTGTTATTTATTTATGAGTAATATTGTGCAAGTTTCATAATTGAAGCTCATATGAACGTACAAAGTAATTCACTATACATATTATAGCTTTCTACTTATTGAAAAAAATGAGGAAAAAATGAAAAAATAATTACATTTATGTAAATACAGAATTTAATGTTAATTTTCTTATATTCTCACAATAAGTATATATTGATTGAAACAACTTGTAGATATTTTATCTAATGAATTTATCAGTTTTGATTAAGTTACTGAATGTGAAGTGAAATATGTGAATTAACAATTTATTGAATATTTATTAATCTAAATTCAAAATAAAACTTTACTGTGTGATGTAATTTTAAATATTTACATCATATAAAAAAATTTTCATTTTCGTAATTTAAATGAGGTAGAGATATTCCATGTCATAAAAATTGCTAAAAATCCATGTAAAAAAAAATTAGGCATCTAGAAAACTATATTTTAGGATAATGTATATAAAGAATGTTGTATAGTTAATAATTCTGATCTTTTGTAAAAAATTTATAATATTAAATCAATCATATTTCTTATGTAAATTAAATGCAATTTATTTTATTTCAAATAATGCATCTTCACAAGTTCGTTACCTCTGTTTAGTCTAATTTTCTCTTAAAAAATGTTTAAAAAAATAAAAAAAACTTTGAGAAGTTTATGAATGTTTATGTGGTTTCATAAAATGATTCTAAACATTTAGTTATGTCTTATAATTGTCTTTTTATAAACTTTTCTTTTTTTTTTTAGTTATAATTATTTGTTAATTAAAAGTGTTTAGTTAAGGGGTCACAGTATGATTCAGTTGACAAAAATCTGTCAAAAAATCAAATCTAATTTTTTTTTAGCCATAATTATTTTTTGTATACTTTTCAATAACCTGACAAAATTGGAAAGCTCTAAACTCAAAAAATGCATAGTTATGATAGCTTTTACATTCTTTTTTATTCACATCCCTATAGCAAATCAAAACTTTAAACTTACTTATCTCTGAAAGATAAAATAACTAGTTTATCTTCATTTAAAATGCTAAGGCATTTTTTTCTATTGTGCCTAATACTTTGAAATTTTTTTTTTTTTTACCTATTGCTAATAGTACACGTAACAATAGTTGGTATGCATTTTTGAATCAATGCAATACTTATATTTTTACAAAATAATTTAACTCAGAGTTTATACATTTTTTAAGGAATTTTCAAGAAGCATTCTTAAAAAGAAGTAATGTATGAATACCAATCATGTTATCGCAAAACCCATACAAACTTTTGATATATATAGTTGGATGTACTTGTAAATCACATTTCATGTGTGTACATAAGTTTTTGTAGGAGGAGTATTTTAAAATCACTTCACAAATTTTAAGTTTTTTCCTTAATAAATTAAATGGCTAGCTTTTTATGAAATTTTGAGCACAAAATCTGTTTTGCATAGTATACACATATAGGAGGCAACCAAAAAATTGTGAAAATACTTAAATTAAATTTTTTTGCATAAATTGTACCAAGTCCACTTAAAATGTATTGAAAAGTGATTGAGAGAAGTTATACCAAAACTAATACAATTATTTCGGTATCATATTTACTGTACCTAATTTTATGGGATACTTTATGCTAATGTTTAATTAAATCTATTCTAAATGTCTCGAGTTTGTAAATTTTCATCTCAGATCCATTTAATAAGATTTATATTAAATTGCTTTTGAAGTTTTTTCTAATTTATCTAAATGTTGTTAAATTAGTTGTGACTTTTTAAAAATGAAACTAAACTTCATGAAAAATTAACATAATATGTTTATTAGAATACTTACTTTTAGTCTAAATCCTTGTATATATATATATATATTGAAAGTTGCATTTTTTAAATTCTGGTTGTTAGTTGAGCACCTATAAAAACGGTTTATGTTACTATTGTGTAATTAAATAATTGTTAAAGGATTGATTTATTTTATGCTTATTTGTCCATATCCTCAAACAGATTTTTTTTAAAAAAATAAAATATCAATTTGTTATTTAAAATTTCAGACCAATTAACTAATAACTATCCGAGAAGGAAATAGTTATAAGAGGAAAATGTTGAATTTCTCTATATTTTTTTCTTTATCTTCAAGAGAATTAAAAAGTGATCATATTGATCTTACTAAGATAAAGTGTTTCTAATATTGAATAAGTTTTAGTACATTTTTATCCTAATTTTAAAAAATGAGTGTTTGTTAGAAAGTATTTCATAGCTGATGAGAGAAAGTTCCAGTGTGAGGCTTGGACATTAGTCAGTATATCTTTAACATCCATATTTGTTTTTTTAGCGTAAAATTATTGTTAGTTATTTAAAACAAATTCTGTTACACTTTAAAGTATTGAATAATTTATGAGATACTGAGGAAGAAATATATAACTACTACAGCAGTTTTCAAATTAGGTATATATCATTTTTTTCTTAGTAGTAATCTCAGTAGCAACCTTCTTTCAAATAATTACTTATTAATGTAACTCTTCATTTGCCTATAATTCGATACATAATAAATCTAAACTATTCTTTTTAAAAACTAGTTATTCAAGTAAAATATATATTTCTTTTTTTTAATTGTAATGTATTTATTTTATTATTTTTACTTATGAGGAATTTAATAAAGTATTTTTTTTTTTTTTGCTACATATCAAGAGCTTTAATATTTGCTATTAATTTACTTTCAAATTTTTATTGCTGGAAGAAATTTCCACTCATTTACCAATCCCCCCCCCTCCCCACAATAGTAAATAACTGATTTAAAGATTAAATTTTAGTTTTCATATAATATCTTTTTCTGTAAAAAAAGTGATTATAAGTTCAATTTTTTATTTCTGATATAATAATTAGAAACATATCTTTAAAAATGAGCATGTTTTTCTTTTAACAGAAAATGTGCTGCATTATTTATTAATACATGCATAGAGCTGCATAACATAGTTTAATAAAGATTTTATTTTATTTTCTAAAATTTATTTTTGCCAAAATAAAGTTTTGTTATACAATTGTTTTCATTTTATAAAATCTTTTAAAAAGTCGCGATCTTATCCCTCATATTTAAAGTAAGAATTCGAAGAAAATTATTATTCTCATTTATTTATACTTAAATGTTTTGTATCAATTTATTCTAAAATTGCCTTATGAAAATGTTTTTCTTTTTGAATTTAGATGACTGATGTTCTCAGTACTGCTTGGGGTGAAGTAAATCAAATGACAAAGAATGTTGTACAGGAGCATGTAAGAATTTAAGTTTATTTTTCAATATGAAAAAATTAAATATTTAAAAAACAATTAACATATGTCATTTATTAGTATTTTGTACCTAATAATAGATGTGAATTTCAATAACGTTGTTAATAATATATAATTCTCATCTCTCGTATATATATTCTAAATAGCACAGAGATAAAAAAATTTTTTACAAAATATGTTTAGGTTTAAATAAAATCTTTTTTAAAAATATCGTATTTAAAAGTTCTTAATTAAAGTAGTACTTAAGAGTTAAGAAATTATGCTTTCCTTTCATTATAAATTTGCTTTAAATTTACTCAAGCTTTTTTCTAAAAAAATGTTCATACTTTTTAAGGAATATTGATTTTTAGCGGTTGAATATGTTTTGTTTCGAAACAGTAGACACAATTGGCAGGTTAAGCTATTGAGCAATTTTTTGTGTTACAAAGGCAATAAGCTGTTTTCAAATTGAAAATATATGAACTTTTTTAGTAAAATTTTTTTTCCAATAAAATTTTTGGTGTAATTTCATTTATTTCTTTTCATTTTTTAGTTTGATTGTTGTGGTTTCTTGGGCCCCCAAGAATTTGTAGACACTACTGATCCCATTGATGATAGTTGTTATTATACTGTGAAATCAGACGATGACAGCTCAGTTGTACAAATGAAAACTTTAAATAGGGTTAGTATACAACAAATTACAGTAAAAAATTGTTTGAAGTGCTTAGCATTTTCTGTTATATGTATGTAATAGAAAGATTTTTTTATTGCTTTGTAAAAACATACTTCAATTAAATAAAATTGTATTTTGAATTATATCACATCATATGAATTGTTACTGTTTGATATTTTGTCTATGTAGAAGAAGGTAGAAATTGCTGTCAATTATGAAACTAAAATTAAAGAAAAATCCTGAGAAACAAAAATATCATTCAAAACAATGTTTTATTTAATATAACATAATCAAAGCATTTACAACTTTTGTAATAGTATCTTTGTATTGTTTGAATATAAGAATTTTAATTTTTTTATATATGTGAAAATATGCATTTATTTTTATTTTCATAAATAATTAACATCTAGAATAATGAAGTCAATTGGTTTTTGGTTACATTGATGTCAATATATAACAGAAATATAATAACTACAGTAGACCTCTTATAACGTAGTAGATACATTCCATGTTATGCAAGTCACAAACAGGTATTAAATTTAAATACAGCTTAATTGATTGTATGTTCCAAAGTTAACAAATGTGTACTTCCTCTAGATGAATTTAGGTTTAATTTCTCAAAGATCTATTTTCTAAAACTTTTTTCCTTAAATTTAAGTGGAATAAAATAAATCATACAATGTAAAAGTTTTTGCAGACATGTGTAATTAACACGACAAAACTAGATGCAAACTGAGATAAACTCCTTTAAAAAATATGGTTTCCCCAATTTGTAAGAAGCACAATGACATTTAGTGTTACCAGTAAAAGTTATATTAATCATTGAAGTTAAAATGTAATGAAATCGCAACATGACTCTTTTTACATTTGTGATACGAACCTCTTTTAATATGCTATTCAAACAGGATCACAATTTTTTCACCGGGTTATATGCATCTGTTTTGCATGAGATATCTCATGATAAAGGAATGTAATCAAAAGTTTTGTAAAATGCAAATTGCTTTTTGATACGTGGAAAAAATGTAATTGTCATTATTTGGCAAGAGCAAAGTGACTGTGATCTTGTGTTTGGCATTTTGTATGTGCAATTGTGGGATCACTTCTTAGTTCTGCTGAAAACTTACTTTTTAGATGGGCTGATGCATGTTAAATCTGTACAGGTTAAGAATCTTCATGTTGTCTTGGTACGGAAGTTTGGAGAGTAAGGTGCCAGCTTAAGTGTTGCTCTTGTTACTTGACCATGGTTCAAAATTATGAGGTTCATTACCAATAGCCCTAGAGTAGCTTCAAAATGTGGTATTAATGTATAATCAATCAATTTAGTAAAGTAAGTCTTGAACATTTATAATTATCTCAAGATTTTATTATTATTTTGTTGAGAAGTAGTTTTTTTATTTTAAACAGTGGAAAGGAAATGCTAAAGACTTGACCTAATATGTTTATGTGATTGTAATATTCTATAGAATAATGCATAGCACATTCAAAGTTTTAATTACATCTGTGTAGATAAACAGAATAAATTATTATATTATAAAAAGGAATTTTCAGAATTATCTGAAAATTTCTTCTAGTAAAATTGCATTTTTATTTATGTTGTGTAAATGCATCGTTTTTATGTTGTGTAAATTGCAACAAGTTTTCAGCTGTTATTTAAAAAAAAATAATCAAAATTTTGCTTTAAATATATTTACATTATTATTCAAAATGTGAATATAAATAGAGAGTAAATTTGATTTTCTTTTGATTAATTGTATATAAAAGGTCATAAAGGATTAAATAAAAATTGGAAGGAAATTTATTTTAAACTCAATTTTAGTAAACATTTGGCAATTACTTTTTTAATTAATAATTTTTTAAATTAATAATTATTAAAAGAATATTAAATCTTTATAAGAATTTTCTTAAAAATTTAAACTTATATTTTTTAAAGATGCAATATTAAAGAATTATATTTAAAAGTGATTCAAAAATTTAATTTGTAAGGAAATATTTGCAAGAAATAAAATTGTAATGCATATTTTAAAATTTGCTTTAATTAAGAATTTCATTTTATATTTCTATAGATGGGTTGCAAGGAAAAATTAGTTGACTGGTTTTACAGCAATAAGATTATTTGGATTGCTAGTTTAGGTGGTCTGCTGTTGCTTCAAGTAAGAATATTTTTTTATGTTGATGTCAATTTTCATATTTTATTTTTGTTGTGTTGTTGTTTTTCATCTCCATAAAATCAAAAATTGCCAAAAAAATCCAAAAATAAAACAGGTTTTCCTAAAGCCTCATTACTAGTAAAACTCAAGTAATCAAGAATATGACTGAGGGATGCCTTATCAGCCTTGCACCAATGACACTCTAGAAAGACTTTCCGGCCCTTTTGAAAAGTAAGAGATTTGATGTGGCCACTAAAAAAGTGTGATAGAACTGTCTGCTGATTCATAGGAATATTGAGCTGGTGACACCAACGAGGTCTTTTCCCCAAATACACCAAGAGTGAGCAGGTGGTATTCTCCAATGTGCATTTAATTCTATCCTTTTAATGGAGGAGAGTTTGGCAAAAGTTTGACAAGCACCGTGCAAGGTGTCAGCAGTGGCAGACATGGCGAAACTATTGGCTATGTCACTACCATTCAATTCGGTATGGGAGGGGACCCATTGAAAGTATATAGAGTGTCTAGAAGAATGTCGAACCACAAGTTCAAAAATATTTAGGCTTGTCATATCCCCAACAGTTGTCCAATGAGAAAGGTGCCATATAGAAGCACGACTGTTAGTTAAAATCCAAATGTCTCTGGAGATAAGTTTAGAAGCCATGTCATTCAGTTGCAATCCCTTATGTATTGCAATAAGTTCAGACCTAAAAACAGAACAGCAATTATTTCTTATCGTAAAGTCAAATGTACCATCAGGTGTCTCTATATGCATGCCACTTCCAGAAATACCACCATCACCCATGCTGCTCACAGTATAGATTTTTAATGCTGATTGAGGAATGCCATGAATTGTCTCATATTTTATTAAAAATATGCAGTATATATAACTGGAAAATTTCAAATATTTCAATTTTTTTTTAAATGACAGTTAATGCTGATGGAATTGTAGTTGATCATGATACATTTAAATATGGATTGGTTCTTATTACAAAAAAAATTAGCTACCCCTGATATTTAGACAATATTATGAGAAATACTTAAGTTGTAATTAAAACTATGAAAAACATTAAACTATTTTTAATTCACTGATTTGGCAATAATTTTCTGGGAAATTTTACAAACTATATTTTATTAATTTTTAAAAATAATTATTTCATTTTTAAATTTATATTTACTTTTAACATTGTGGATTTTAAAACTTATGAAAACAATGGTATACATTAAATTAATGGCTTACATGGTTTAATTTTCTCAATAAAGATAGAAATTTAGTAATTAATCAAATTATTTGTTCCTTGAAAATACTATTTCTCAATATAGAATATTAGCTCCACTTAGAAGTTCTCAAAAAATTATTCTAAATATTTGATACCTTTGGATGAACTTTAGTAGTGGAAAAATTTATTTCACTCATGCTATTCTATATATACTTGTAACTGAGATGACTTTAAAGACTGGGTTTTTCATTTTAATGTTTTGTCTTTCTAATCATAGGTAGAAGATTAAATTGTTCTTGAGCATCAAACATTTGTAGACTGTTAAATCTTTATGGCTGTTTTTAAAACGATTATATCTTAGTTTTAAGGTAGAAACAAAAGTTTTACCATTTTATTTCCTGATCATATTTAATTAAGATATATTTTACTAAATCCAACGAAAACATTCTTTAAATGAGTTTATTTTTTTAAAAAAAAAAACTTTGTAATATTATGAACTGTAAGATTTGGATACAAAACACAAATAAAAATAATAGTTTTAACTTTGTCTTCAATAATACAATACAATAAAAATCAAGCTAAAAATTTGTAAATATTAAAGCTACCATTGTTTTTAATGTTCAGTTGTTTCTTGTCCATAGGAAAATAATTTTAATTAAAGCATTATGTGTTACCTACATTTTAAAATTATCCTATAAATGAGTTTTTTTTAAATAAAAATAATCATAATAGAAATTAAATAAAATAAGCATCAATTCTTTTATAAAGTTTTAATGAGACATTACTCAAATAATCTTTTAACTGTACTATATTAACAATAATATTTTTAAAATGTGTTATTTAAAGTTTGATCTCCATGTTATATCTACATATAAATTTAAAATTCATATTTGTTATTAGTATTATATAACTAAAATAATAGCATAAAGCAGCAGAGCTTTTATTTTTAATTAAAAAAAAATCATTTTCATAAAAAATATTTCTTTGTAATTTTTCGGTTATTTATTTAGTACAAATTATATTTCACTTGTTATTTGCGTTAACATATGTAGTCTTTAACAAAAAAAAAGTCCATTAATTATGATATGCAGATTCAGTGGTATAACATATACCCCTGCATTGCGGAGGGGGGAGGGATATAGGGGGTCCAAAGGCTGACTGATGCCAAGTATGCATTTAACCAATTTATAAAATATTAAAGGCAAAATCTGATTTTGCAGGGGGCCCTAATATTCTCCGTTATGCCACTGGGAAAAATTAGTAAGATTATACTATATTTTCAATATAATTTTAATTATAAAATATCAATTTTATTTCATATTTTAATATGTATACATTTTGACTCATGTTTAAATAATCTTTTCAGGTGACAGTTGTTTTATTTGCAGTTTATGTCATAAACCAAATAAAACGAGCTAGGAGATCAAATAATTCCTCATTTAATGATGTACATTATCACACCAGATTATGAGCGACAGACACTGACATTTAGGTACTGGGAACGAGGAAAACAATTGTGCAAAGCATAAAATATTGTGGAGTGTGATACATTTCATTTCAAGTGTCTGAATGAACTTATTTTCTATGTATTGTTTTTAATTGTGGTGTAATGTTTATACTGAATATGGTATTTTAAATATTTGGTATGAAGAATGTTTTTAAATTTTTTCCTCTTGTACAGGTTGCTATTGTGATTTCTATTAATTTTATTCAAGATCATTATATATTTTTATTGAATTATATATTTATGGATATATGATCTTGATTATTAAGTTGTTTAAAAAATATTGAGCATTTTACAATTCTACTGAATATTGTATTTTTTCTGTAAATATTAAATTTAGAGAAATGTTTTTTAATGAATAAGAATGCTTAATATGTGTGTAATAGTCAATCATTTGTAGATTAAAATTAAAATTTCAGAAAAATGTTTAAAGTAAATTATTTTGAGTCATGAAGATGACTGATTATTGTAAGATTAAAATATTTTTTAAATTCATATTTAGATAAATATAAATTTTTAAAATTTTATATTGTGCCAATCTAATGTGATTTTAACAAATGTATTCACAGTTTAATTTTATTTGCCAATAATATGATTAATAACTAAATATAAAAATGGCATTATATGCTTCTATTTGGAATAATAATATGAAGAAGTTTATGCATTAGTTTCATAAAAAAAAATTGATACATCAGAGTAATTATATTAAACTAATTAAGGTAAATTCAACATATCTTGCTGATTCACTGCCACTTTTGAGAGAGGAAATTAATAACTTTCCAAATTTGAAGATCATTTACATGAGATCTGAGTATTTTGTAAATAGTTTTAATATTTTGTGTGATATTGAATGTTTGGACATATATTTTCTAAATAAAATTTTACTATTATAATAAACAATGTGTGTATTTTAATTTATTAAAATAAAAGACACAGAAATGTTTAATTAATACTTTTAATGGGATTTTCATAGCAGAACTTCACATATACTAAAAATATTCTCAATACATGGTATTGTAACAATAATAAATTTCTTTTGCGTAGCTCAAAATATATAAATTCTAATTTAATGTTTGGTTTTTACATAACGAAAGGGGCTGTAGGAATTGAAAAAATAATCTTGAATACTTTCTTGCATCATGACTGCTGTTATAGATATGATGTGTATATCAGAATTAAGCATGATGTTGCTAACTTTTGATCAGTTATATATCATGTAATGTGTATAAATATTAACTTATATATTTTGTGCAGATAAATTCATATGAACTATATTTTTTATTTTATTGCTTATCGATGACAATTATTAAAATATGTATAAATTAATGAGTGAAAGTAATCAGTGTGATATTTTACATAATTAAATAAATTTTTGATGCAAAAGCTTAATATATGTAAATGTAAATTGAAAAAATAATTTTATGATGAATAGCAGAATTCTGAAATTTCCAACAATTTAAAAAAATAATTAAAAATCCAATTATCAATTGACTTTTAATTCGATCTGAAAACAAGTCCCATTTTTAAAGGGTTGTAAATATAATTTGAAAAATATATATTTCCTTTTTATTCAAAAACTTTGAACATTCTCTCTTTTATATTTTTTTATATGTAGTGAGGACATCATTCACTTTTCACATGAACCCGAAAAGTAAGAATTAATGAAATGATAAAACTATATTTTTCATTTAACTCTTTATAAAATGACAAAAAGTACCAAATATTTCTTCCTTTAAAAAATGAACTACTTTATAATTTTTCAAAATTTAATTAAATTATCCGAAACATATTTTCTATTTTGCATTGCAAGCTTAAACTTCTCTCAAAACAAAATGTTCGGATATTATCAAAGAACTATACATACTCCATAAATAAAAGTTTAGAAACCTAAAGAAATATGGCAGTATTTAGCAATGAATGAATCACATTAGGTTCAAAAGAGAAGTCAATGTGAAAATGCTTTAAGTCCTTGGGCCCCTTTTGATTGAACATGAAATGATGAAATATACAATGAAAGCATGTCAAATTATAGGAGAATTTTTTTTGTCTTACAAAACACTAAAAATATAAACTTCAGCATTTTTGTTTTCAAAAGAAAGCAGCTTTCACTAGTAAAAAGTACAATGTGTAGAAATTCCAAGTTCATAAATGCCAAGGATGCCAACATCAAATAGAATTAATATCACAAAACATGTATAGTGACATTCAAAAATCTTTTTAAAGTGTGGACTACATACACAAAAATTAGTACATTTATAGCTTTTCCACAGATATCATAAGTAACTTTTAACAAGTTAATGTCACTATTTTGTTATACAACTTGTACATGAATAAGTTATAAAGTATCGCAGAGCACATTTGAACAAGTATTTGGCATGAAAAGTACAACTTTATACCACTGAAACTTCTACTCATTTGTTACTTCTTCCAGCGCTGTCGCTTGGGGTTTGGGTTCACCCAAATCTTCAAATTCCTCATCAATTTCATTTTTGTGTTTCCTAAATTAAGAAAAATTGACCAATTAATATATTTAGGAATATTAATAGAACAAACAAATATTCCATTTCATTTAAAGTGTTTATTTAAAAGATCTATTATATATATATATAAAATGATGTAACATGCAAAGTTATTTTCCTGACACACACACTTATACATATCTGATTTAAAATATTAGAATAATTTAAAAAGCTGTTGAGAATCGCCTTAGTTATAAAATGTATTTATCTGTAAAAATAAACAACGGGGACGAACGAAACTAAATATTGAAATTATTCAAGAAGCTAAAATATTTCTACAGGTGATTTAAAATATTAAAATGTTAGTGAAATTTTGTGATCGATTAGAATTGATGATAAAATTAGTGCAAATAGCATCTCTGTTAAGCTAGTATGCATATAAAGGCCTGTTTGAACGCCAACTTTATTTTGTTGTGAGCTACATGAAGGTTGTGATTAAGGTTCCACGTAATTTGGAACATACTCAACAGACGATTGTCTCTTAACAAAGAATAATCCCATTAAAATAAAAACAATCATGTAAACAGTGGTCGTAAACGAATAACCACACTACGGCCTGATCAAATGCTAAGATATATCTTGAGAAAAACCGTTTTATGTGAGCTTCATATTCATAAGTACATAGTGGCGACAACAAAGAGTAGATACCTCAACATCTACAACACTACGATAACCCCGTGAACTTCATTTTCCGTGACATGTGTCTAACAAGGGGAGGGCACGACTAAGGAAATTCATTTTGGGACGAGACTTGGTATAATAGCAGTACTTCTTTAGGGTGTTCAACCTTCAATGTATTAGCGTCGAATGGCCAGTCAATTCGGAGAAAATAGCCTTCAAAATTCATGCTTAGTTTTTATACAATTAAGTTTTAGTTACCTCCAGCGACGAAGTGGCATACTTGGTATTGCACATGCTTTCTACGCGGGCGGATAGGGTTCGAATCGCGCGATGAACATTTTTACCCCAATTCATTTAATTATTTTTTAAAATTAAATAAATTCACTAAAGAAAGGCTTATTAATATTAAATAATATTTTTTATGTAGTTATTTTGTATTTTATAAAGCAAAATAATTGCTGTAAATATTTGTTATATTTTATAAATATATATTTAAATTAATAAATATATATTTGTAATAACATATATTATATTAAATATTTTATATAAAAATTAGTTACAATAAATTTATAATGTGAAATATAATATATTATAAATACAATATTATATATGTTTTTAATATATAAAATATTATTAAATTAATTATTTTATAATTAGTAAAATAAAAATAATATATGTTTTTATATATTATTAATTTGATTGTTTTATAATCATATAAAATATTTAATAAGTCCTTTTTAAATAAATTTATTTAATTGTAAAAAAATAAGTAAATGAACTATAAAAAAAAGTTAATCGTGTGATTTGAACTTTATTTGCCCGCGTAGATAGGTGCATTAGCAACTATGCCACTGCGTCACTGGAGGTAATTAAAACTTAATTGTATAAAAGCTAAGTATGAATTTCGAAGGTTATTTTCTCGAAATTGACTGGCTATTCGGCACTAATACATTGACGGTTGAATACCCTAAATTACACCAAGCCTCGTCCCAAAATGAATTTCCTTAGTCGTGCGTTCCTCATGTAAGACAAAGTCGCAAACAAAAAAAAAAAAACCCAGAATTCGATGCGCAAAAAGGAATTGCAATGGGGTATTCAGGGCAGGATTGCGTACTTGTTTAGCTATGAATTGATGCTGTGTATTTCCCATAGTCATCAGGGTTTTCGAGTTTGGCTTTGTAAGCAGGTATCTAATTAACGATTACTTGAAATTACGATGAAGTTCTAACACCTCTTTCATGAAATGAGGAAAAGGATGAGAGATGATTTCTTGGGAAAACTGTGGATATGGACAGGAATGGCTAATTCCGAAGTATGACACGTTTTAATGATTTCATCGGAAGATTTATTTGAGGATGGCTCTTTTTGTCAACCAAAATAAGGCACTGATCAGGGCTCGAATCCACAATATGACTAACAATTGAAAGTCACGACCTTGGTTGCCGTGAATGGTACAAGTCCATCACTAGAAAAATTGAGATTAGACTAGGCATTTAAAGTAGTAGACAAAAATGGGAAAGGGTGCCGAGTTCTCGCAGTCCCGTTCAGATCAATGGTTTTCGACAGCAGAACTGATGAGTGATCATAGATTTTAAACATATATTGTTTGCTTTATGCGCTAGATATATGTGTGTGTTCTAACACTCCTTCTATTGAAAGATTTCGTAAACTTTATCAGAAGTTAAATTTGAATTTTTCACAAAAAGTACTTACCTTCTTATGATGAAAATAATAACTATTATTATTATATTCCCAAGGACAAGAACAGCTACTAATACACAAGGTATAATGATATCTGAAAAAGAAAAAAATATTTTGCTTAATTATTATATATCCGTGAACATTTTGCTCAAATTATATTGAAATTGATAAATGTTCCAATATTTATACCTTCCACCAGACCTGCTTGCTTATCAAAAATTGCTAGAATACTCTCATTCATGACCATTTGTGTTTTATCCATGGTTACATTTTCAACTGCTTTCTGAGTGCTGATATTTGGCGTCATGGTTGGAGTAGTGCTCTCTTCTAAAACTGAAAAAGAAAAAAGATTTAATCTGTGTGTTAAGAAATTGATTTTTCGAAAATAATAGGACATTTTTAACGAGAATTAAAAATTTTTTTTGAAATTTTTGATGTGTGATAGAAGAAGGAATTTTCTCTTTTCAAAAATTGTCCTTGAATAAATCAAATCGAAGAAAACGAAAAACATTTTATATAAATTAGAATTACATAAATTAGATTTGTTGGAATTAGTTGCTATCTTACACTAGATATAACAGTACTGTTGGTGATAAATCTCATAATGGAACGATTTACCTCTTAATTAAAGAAAACAAAAAAATATTTTTGTCTTCAAAATAAATTTGGAAAGAAGGCAAAAATATATTAAGAATTAATGCAAATAATATGTGATTTATATACACCGAAAATTTTCATTATAAATTTCATCATAAAATGTACAAAGGTAAAGACAATTCTTAAAATTATGAACAAGTTTTCCTTCACTAAAAATATTATCAATTTTTTTCTTTGATGTAATTAAAATTATATCTTTTTGAAATACCGAATTGCTAATTTCTCTGTCTCTGTATTGCAGTGGTTCCCGGTCCGTGGATCAAATGGTTTACTATGGTGTATTTCTCTCGGGTTTGTAAGGCTTTCCACGGAAATTACTTTATATTCCATGTTAAATCACTTAATATTCATTTTTTTGGTGTAGTTGAAGTCATACTTAAATACAATTAAATTAAAATTATCAAGTCAAAAGAATCTTAAATAGAAACAATCAACGTCCCCCCCCCCCCAGCGGTAAGTTTATGAAACATTGCCCGGGCCGCGGCGATTAAAGATTGGGCAGCACTGCTCTAATGCACGTATAGAATACTCATATAACACGATTTTTGACGAAACACACACACACACACACACACATATATATATATATATATATAAATGGATGTTTGCAAAAATGACCTCGCTTCCCTCCAACACCGTTCAACCGATCACTATGAAAATTGGCATGTATATGTTCTTTTTTTGTGGAGAAGGTTTTTGTGCCATCCTCTTTGTTGCAACTCCCCACCAGGTGGTGCTACAGCATATCTACTCCTGAACCGTTTAATTAATCGCCAAGTTGCCAACATGGTCGCCAAAAATGATGCCAACTTGGCTCTATCGCCAAAATTTCGCTATGTTTTCATTGAATCGCCATTATAATGTAAGAAACGACGTTGCTTGCGAATATTACAATTTTAACGTTAAATACAGCAGATAGTAATATTAACGTATTACACATCCAGATATAAATTATTTACACATTTTAAGCGTTCATTACACAAAATTTGTAACAATATGTTATTTTAGCTGAGTAGAGATCAGCTTAGGAAGGTGTTTTCAAAAATCAACCCACAAGACAGTTATGGGGCGTTATAAAAAAAATCCTTTTTGTCAGTTATTAGATCTACAGACTTAAAATCCTAACAAATATGTTTTTTTTTTTTTTGTTTCTTCAGCCGAGACATGCAAAAGCTTTTTTTCAAAATTAACTCATTAAAAACTTCTTTATCCTTCTGTATTTTTTAATTTTTCAATTCATCCGTGCTAGAACGGGTATACCAGCTAATATATATACAAAGTTAAAACAATCAGTTATATTTCTTATTTTGAATGTTTCTCGTATTCCAACTAAATAATAGACTCATTTTTTATACTTTTGTTGAAAGAAATGGAAATTTTTTTATCAAAACTTATTCGTATATAAAACGTTGAATGGGAAATAAGTGGATATGATAGTTTAACAATGCAGTAGCGTGATTGGTATGAAGATTTCACAAGAGAATTTTATAAACAGTATTATAAAACAAGACTTAATTTGAAGTAAAAGTCAATGACTGTTATTAAAGGCTGAAAACTAGTATAGCACCTGAGCAGTCACTAAGTAGAAAAACGTGTACACTGTAAATTTTTTGATTTCATCATCGATGCAGGTGTAAATGTTTATACGCGGCGCTGGCTTAAAAGAATTACTTATTTTTCTTTATAAAAAAGTCAAGAGTAGCGCGTGTTTGTGAGTGCAAGAGTTTCATAATTCCTTGCATCCTTTACTGTGTGAAATGATATCCTTACACACAAAATTTTAAATAAAGGTAAAGGACTAAAAGAAAAATGAGTAGTGAGAAACATGAAAATAAAAGGGGGAGGAAGTACAATTTAAATTAAGTTTAAAGCATTATTTATACATAAAATTTAAGGCGATATATATTGATGAAACAACACATATATTTCTAAATCTTCGAACGTTTTTAATCTAATTTAAATGTTATAGAAAATAGTATGGACTTATTATTTTTTGTAATATATTATGATTAATTATATAATATAATTTATACCAAGAATTTACAATAATGCATTATAGTACATTATACATCAGATTTCATAATATTGTTAGGTTTAATAATTCTCTATATTTTTCCTCAAATTATTTGGTATGGTAATTTTATGACTCTATCTTGTCAATAAAGAATATATGTAAAATAAAGAATTATTTGCTTACTATCATGTGGTAATCACAACATCTGTTATAAAACTGAATTAAAAAAAAATTGGTTTCTTCCCAGAATGTCTCAAAATAGCGTTTAAATAAAATGTTTAAAATGAAATTTTTTAATAATTTATCGAATATTTTTTTCCAATTATTTTCAAAAATGAATTCAAATTAAACTAAAAGGTAAATAACTTGCATTTGTTGTTGTTCTCATGCTTCATTGCTAAATTATTAAACAGATATAACATTAAAACTAAATTATTAAACAAATATAAGCAAACTCTTATATTACACTTCATCACGAATATTTCTCTTTTAAGCATTCAATTGAATAAAAACAGAAAGATATTTTTCCACGATCTTTTGAAACAAAACAGAACATAAATCCATCTGAGAGTGTAAAGTAATTGCCGGAAATAGTAATTTCAATCCTATTTGCTTAAACAGAAAATTATAGTCGGAGGCTGAAACTACAATTGGATTTTAGAAACTATGTTCAAAAGCTTAAACTTTGTTAAAGTGGTTTATATCATATTGTGAAACTTTAATTTTTCTGTGAGTATGCGTGTATATTAACACGTTAATGTTCACACACTGTAATGCAACACGTTAATATTTCTGAAATTAAAAATGAAGGTGGATGAAAAACTGCATTTCGAAAAAAAATGAAACTTTAAAAATTGATTATTTAAAACAAATTGGGAATATTAGTTCTCTATTTCTTTTTGAAGATCTAATTTGAATAATAAAAAGTAATAAAAAAAAACACATATATTTATTTAGGTTATATGCGATTAAGTGTAATAGTTCAGCTGAGGATAAAAAAAAAAGATATATTTTTCTCAAAGCCCAGTGGTTTAGTGGTAGCATTTTGCGCTTCCACCCCTCAAGTCTGGGGTTCAAATCCCTGGCTGGGAAAGGTAGACTCAACCTTGCATCCATTCAGAGGGTCGATAAATGAGTAGCAGGTTTGCTTGGGGACTAAACACTGGGGGGGGGGGTTGCGTCAAACTGGCAACCTGACCGGAACATCTGATCGTGCACCTTAGTGCCTAAAATTACGAAACTGAGATGGGCACAGTAGGCCTTGCCCCTCACGGGCTGTTGCCTCACTGAGTCCTCACTATGGGTAGGCTATATTTTTCTAATAAATGCAAATAATCCAGATATTTTTTTTACTTAAAAATCTACAAAAAAAAAACATGGCGAGGGAACTATGAGACAAAAAGTTTGGGAACCTCTGGCTTAGATAACGGAATGAGGTAGCGAACTATGGGTAGGCTAGAAGCAGGCCAATCTCAAATCCAGATTTACAGAGAATTCTATCGTCATGTCAACTTATGGAAATAGTTTTAGAATACCGAAGAAAGCCTGGGCAAGGTTGTGTGTGTGTGTCAAGAGCTATGACGGCCAGAGGAAAATCGACATTTCTCCCTAAAAGCGAGGCATAACAAGGATATTACAGCTTCTCAGGTCTCTCATGGGTTGTATGCGGCCACAGGAACCCGAGTTTCGAAAGAGAGTGTTTCTAGAAGGCTTCGTGAGAGAGGACTGTATCCAAGAAGACCTGTTGTTTGCAATTCGCTGAGTTCTGCGAACAGGATAGTTCGCTTAAAATGGAACAGAGATCATAGAGATTGGATCATGGATCAATGGTCGAACGTTCTTTTCCCTGACGGGTCCCAGTTTAACCAAGACAGTGATTCTCACCGTACTTTCTAAGGAGAGAACCAGGGACCCGCTACCTGGCCTCCAGTGTCCGAGAAATAGATCCTTGCGATAGCGGAGGCCTGATGATCTAAGCAGGTATCACGTTGGATGGCCGCACACACCTCTATGTCTTTGAAAGAGAAACTGTGACTGCTGTGGGATATAGGGATGAGGTTTTGGAGCCCTATGTTTGTCTTTTCAGGGGTGCAGTTGGCCCTGATTTCATATTAATGGATGACAACACGAGATGGACTGCCAGCTCCAGACCTCAACTTGGGAGGCTCTGGGGAGGACATTTGCAATTCGCAATCCCCCTTTCCAAGAACCACCAAAGACCTGAAAACAGTGAACGAGAAGGACCGATTGCCACATGAACTCATTATTTGTAGCTTAAAATCAAGGTGCCAGACCTGTATATCTGTAAAAGGGGGCCATACCTCCTATTAACCCGTTTTTCGTTGTATTTTGCAACAACTGTTTCATACCTTCTGACTCCAATCGGTGTTACAACGATCATGTGAGTGAATTATAACTGCTCAATGGTTATTTTTTGTATCACATCGACCCTATGTACATACCACATTTCATTATAAAATCTGCCCAGTAGTTCTAAAAATAATCGACTAAATCTGAAAGTTCTCTTAATTTTGAATACTAATGTATTATGTGAAAATGACCTTTAGTATTTATTGTGAAGCATACATTCATTTTTATGACAGCAGCTTTGTTCTTTTTAAACATTTATATCTCCTTTTACACAATCAATTTAGAATACACATAACAGTAACACTTACCTGTACAAGGTGGCAATGTGTCGTTCCAGTGATGGTCTCGAACACATTGCAGGAAGCGCGTGCTGTCTAGAGTATCGTTGAAGACTTCATTGTTCTCGCAGCCATACACAGCCGCGCTGCCATTGCGCTGTATTAAATAGCTGCCTTCTCTCGGAGGCAGAGTCGGACAGCCTAACACTAAAATGAAAACATTCATTAGAACATTCAATGAAACATTCATTACATATTAGCAGGATTTATATTACATTAATTGATAACCAGATTAATGCTGTGTATTTTAAAAGCTTTTATTTAACTTACAATGTATGTATTTATGTATGTATGTATGTAATTTGTTCGGGTGGAATCTTGCAACTCAATTTTGAAGCTGATATCTTCCTCCCATTGAGCTGAAATTTTGTATACACGTTTAGTTTGGATGACAATGCATGTTTTGACCATTTATATTCCGATATTGCAATTAATTAAAAAGATATTAATTAAAAATGTTAAACTAGTTTTGGGCGCCAACTTGGATATATCTGCATTGTTGTAATAATTTTATTGTTACAACAATGACAAAAGTTGGCGTCGAAAATCGGTTTTCAGCCAAACTGGAATTTCATAACGTTGCGCTATTGACTATTAATTAACTTTGTCTAAAATAATTACATTTCTACAACGTAAAAATAATCTAATTTCTACAACATATGCAATTTTTTTTACAAATTTCTATCTATTTTCTTGGATTTAAATTCAAAACAAAAAAAGTAGAGCTATTTTTCAAGTAGATTGGTACATTGTATACCTTTCTCAACGGTGCCAAGTTAAACTGAGATGGAGTATTATAGAAATTCTAACTTTAACTCCTTAACTGGTTTGCCCGTACACCTTACGGGCTACTAAAAGTTAGCCACAACCGGTTTGCCCGTGCGCTGTACAGGCACCGAAATTTTTTCTTTCTATATTTTATTTGCACAGACATTTTTATTCCTATAATAAGGTAAAAAGTATAGTGTGTCTTTAGGAGATGCAGAGAGAGAGTTTTTGTCCATGGGTACTGAACTACTCTTCATTCAGAATTTTGGTAGTGGGGAAGGTGAGAATTTTTCACTGAAGGCAAGAATATATATTCTTGAAAATATTGGATAAAGAACAGGGATTTACAAGGCAATGTACAATGTGTTGCCTAAGAAGAAGGAAAATGGATAGATAATCCAAAGAAGTCGATATTATCTCTATCCCCATTGGAATATAAGACTTAGTGTTACACTATTCTTCATATTGTCATATTGTGTGAGCATATAAATATGCACACACACACATGAAATCCTATCAATCGTATGAAAAAGAGGTATGAACATGAAATTTGTTGGTAAGTGGAAGAAAACATATTTTAAGATATATGTGAAATATTATTCATAGTACGCAGAATGTACTTATTAAAAGCAAACATTTAAGGGTTTTTTGTGTTCAAAAATTATAAAATAAAAAAAGGTGAGCAAAATTTTAAACCGGAGATTAAAATAAAAATATTCCATTTTCGCGCGTTCTGTTAATTATTATGCTTAGTTACATGCAGTTAAAAAATGGGCTTTTTTTTGGGAAAATTTTGGTCAAAAAAATTGACTGCTTAAGAGGTTAATCTATGAAGCTCAGACAAAAAAATAATTATAGAATCGGAAAGATCATTTATTTCGTCCCGATACGGTATAATGTTTTTTACAAAATAATAATATTTGTATTTCTTACGATTTTTTTTTAAATAAGTCAAAATCTGTGCGTTTTTATGAAAATAATGTCTAAATTGATGCGCATGAATTTTTTTTTGTTTAAATGAATCGACATTCCGTACTAAAACAGCTCATGATTTGCCCTTTTAGAATCAGTCTTTTAAAAAATAAAATGTCGAAAAATTTTTTTTTTACGATTTTTTAAAAAATACTCAACATTTTAATATTTAATAACTTAGTCATTTATGAAGAAAATCTCTTAAAATTTTTTTCGTGTGTAGGATAATATTACCCAAGATCTGTACGAAGATTGAAAGAATTGCTTAAAATTTACGAATTTAAGAAAAAATTGTGTTTTTTCGTCTAGTACCCCTTTTTGCGAGAATTCATTTAGCTCGACTGTTCGAAAATAACCTGCTAACACCTAGCAACAATGATGCGTTGAATGAGATGAACAGACTAAGAAACCTGTCCAGTGAAAACTAAAAAGTAAAAAATAAATTAAAAGTAAAAAAACTTTTTTAAAAACAAGCTTTTATTTAAACGCGCTAAAAAGAATAAAATAAATTTTTCTTTAAAATTTTTTTACTATCAACTTATAACGTCATTACACAATTTATATGATATAAAAGCTTGTCGCGAGATTTACCTTTGCAGATAAACAAGTAAATTAAATAACTTCATCTGATTGATTTCAATTTCTTAAAATTTTCAAACTAAGTAAATAATTGCGACAAGCTTTTATATCATATAAATTGTGTAATGACGTTATAAGTTGATAGTAAAAAAATTTTAAAGAAAAATTTATTTTATTCTTTTTAGCGCGTTTAAATAAAAGCTTGTTTTTAAAAAAGTTTTTTTACTTTTAATTTATTTCTGCAATTAGAATGACTTGAAATAGAATTGCACAAGCACTATCAATAAAATTCAATACTTCCCTAATTTCTCAGGAAGACTAAGTTATTCAAACAGTAGAGAAAAATATTTTCCTTTCCATTCAAATGTACTAGTTTGAAGAAAAGTGAAACACACATACTAAAACAGTAAAAACATTTGATCAATTATTTTTGACTCAACTGAATCTTACGGATCAAGAAGCAAATTAAGGACTATTATTTCCGACATTTAGTCCACATTCCTGAATTTTTCTGTGAAAAAAGAGTCAAAATCGAATATAATCTCTTACATAATACTTTTCAAAGTAATATTTACAATGAATAAATATAACGACATAATGAAACACAAACCGAGGTATGAACACCGAACTAAAGTACATTTTCTCTTATGATTTAGGATCGAGATTTAGACATGTAATTAATACTTTGCTCTCCATAATAGTTATGAATTCGATACGACAAAACTATTCATATCTTTATCATGAACATTAATGAAATTTTTTTGTCAATTTTGTTTTAGTATGTATATTAAAATCTAATTTATTATATTCTAAACAAAAATTCATTTTTACAATTATGTAATATTGTATTTAAAACTTCCGTGAAAAATTTAATGATTCCCAAATGAGTTTGGGTACTTACGTACTATATCATCGACCAAGTTGGACGTATCAAAGGGCGTCGCTAATTCAAAAAAACATTGGCGAATTCTGTCATTATGATTACTATATCGCGGCATTTTGGTGACGTCTTTGAAATTTACGAAATTAAACGATCATGTTATACGTAAGTACCGATTTTTTGTATCTAGATACAAATATCTTAATGAATAGTCCAATTATTCTAAGACTTCTCAAAAGTTAATTATCTTGAAATTCTATAAACTACAAATATGCATTGATATAGAAAAAATAATTTACAGCAAATATTACTACAGCATGTTTTTTTCCTCCAAAAAATAAAAATAATATAGTATTTTAAAGATAATAAAAACTATAAATTCTCTTATTCGAATCTAGGCTGCAGTTTTTTTTTTTTTTATATATATATATGTAAGAGAATTACGCTTCTGTTTGCAGGTATATGTTTATAATTCCATGTAATTCTTATAAATTGATTTAAATCTAGAGCCGTTGATTTAGAATAGAAAGACCATATCCTTTGAAGCATTTTAATATTTCTTCTTGAATATTTAATAAACTGTTTGAATATTACTGTACATACTAGCTTCGACAAAATACATAACATCCACGCGAAAAAAAAAACTACATTCACATTGGAAAAATATTATCTCTTTCAGTCCACCCAGGCGAACCACTCACCTTTATAATACACGAGAAAACCACTCGCCGGGAGGAAATCTACATTTTTAAACCTGAGTTCAAGACCCGCGCTGGCGTCCACTTCAAGACTCTTCAAAGAATCCAGATTCTCCCCACACACCGAGAAGTGTTTAGTGGTGCCTTCCATAATGGTCAGGCGATCGTCGTCGCAACTGGTCACTTGTTCCGTCAAGAGTTGGATACTCATGGCGTACATAGCATCCGGATCTGAGAGAGTAGGGGTTACATCCGATGCTTCTCGTATGTGTAGATGTAAGATCTTTAAGAAGATGGTCTGGCCATCTGATGCAGAAATTGTCCAACTGCATTCGTTTAGTTTAGGATAGTACTGTGGATAGCCAGGTGAAGCGATGTAGCCTTCGCCTGAAGTAATTTTGGAATTGCAGAATCTGTTCACATTGGGCTCTGAAAAGGAAATAGTATGAACTTGAAGATAAACATGTCATATGTATCTATAATAGATTCGGAGAATTATCACTTGATCTTTAATCATACATGACGTCATAAGAGTTTGAACTTTTTCATGTTTTTAAATAAAAGGAATGAAAACTTATGAATTTTATAGATTCCATTCTTTAGGTATTAATACGAATTAAAATAATACAAAACTTGAAGATCCTTCATTAAGATCTTTTTTTCTGAAATGAAATACTCATTACAAAATAATTTCAACACGTTCTTCACCTGCTTCGTATTTTAAAAATTAATAATAATATATTTTAATTTTTTTCGAATTGAAAAACCCAGAAATAGTAACACTTTTCAATACATTCTGAATATTCATAAACAGGTATATACACTTCCCATTTTAATTATCATTCGACAAAAAGTATAAAGTCTTAGAATTTATCTACTGAATTGAAAACTTTATATTTTGCAGTAAGGGCGTAGCTACCGCCGCATCTATGATACGGGGCCCCAAGCTACAGAGGCCCCAATATGTGTAACATTCTGTCACTTTCAAATAAGTGTATTTTGCGTCTTTTCCAAAAAAGGGCCCCAAGGAATTTTGATACAGGGCCCACTCAGGACTAATTACGCGAGTGTTCTGTACATCTCATATTTGTATTTCCACAAATAAAACAAATCATAATATAATAAACTATAACAGTATTCAATGACGTCTCAAGACTTCCTGAGACACTGGACGCCTATGCTGAAGTAAGCATCACCTGCGGCGGCCCACTTTAGTAGACAGTATTGCATACACTGTCAAATACTATTACCAACTTAAACCTTTCGTGGACCTTGGGAAGATTACTTCCCACTTACATGATCTTTCAAAATACACCTGAGGGAAGCGCAAAACCCATTATAATATATTGGCTTTGCTATTTATAACGATGGGAAGTCTAATTCATATACTAATCTTTTATTTTCTTATTGACCTTGCCGTCATAAATAGACGGATATTCCTCAAGAAAAAGGAAAGGACATCCTGCTAGCTTCCAAGCAAAGAATTGTGTAGTTCCGGATAATATGTGCTTGGGAATGTGACCTTGTGGGAAATTATGTGGGAAATCATATGCCAAAGATGGTTTGCAACTATAGACGATGTAGGAAATGTAGCAGAAAGCGAACCCGCTGCATGTGTGTACAATAGAATGTGGACGTCCCTTATGCATTGCAACATGTTTCTTATCTTTTCATAGCAAATAATCACCATTAACTTTAATTTCCTTTATGATGGTGAATGGTTCCTTGGGAAGTATTCTTCCCACCCCTAAAATTTAAATGTAAATACAAAATTCGGCCAAATAAAATATATTCCCTTAAATTCTATTGTTTATTAATTGTTAATAAAACATAAAAAACTGAGAAAAATTCAAAAGAGAAATATATGACCAACGAAAGGGTTAAATAATAAATAAATGTGATTCCCATTCTCACAAATTTAGGCACAAACCGACTCGATATAGGCCTAGACACAGACGACGGTCATAACATAATAATGCAGTCATGCCACAGTTGATAATTAGCTTATAGATCGAAATTTCTGGCTTTTCGGAGAGTATGTCCGAGAATAACATTTGAAGATTCAAATTTTCTTGGATTATGATCTTAATGAGGCCACCCTAGAGGCTGAGACTCGATTGGCCCATGCCTCAAAATGTGCCTCCAGACAGTACCATTTCTTTAAACCACACTCGTATCGTTAATTAATCCTTTGATGACGACTACCTTTGCTCATTAGTTTTGAATAAATGCACATGTAAAGCTCAAATTATTTCACGTGGTTAAAAAGGAAATATTAATTTTTCTCTTCCTGTAATTTCACCACTACAATGATAATATAATGTTTAGGAAGTCTCAGTTAACTTTTACGCTTCTGTGAGCAACAAAATCGAGTTTCAATTAGGCATACAGATATTTCTAAAAATTTTTTTATATGCTCTTCGTTGTATTTGTGTTAAAACACGAACACAAAAAGACGGACGTCCATTTTTTTGTTACCATTTATAGAAATCAATTAGAATCCAGAACTGAATTTAATCTGAATGGATTGGGCATTTACAGAGTTCAAATTAAGGATTTTAGTCATGTATATTTGGCTCCCAGTCAAGTTTTTTCTACTGTTAAATGACACTCTTTTCTATTTTTGCAAAAGAAAGTTGAGCTTCACATCTAGGATAGCAAATGATTGAATGGAAAGTATTTTAAGTTTCGAGAAGGAAAATCACTTTAAATATATTTACTACGACTTTCATAGAAAACAATGCATCTGTGGAAATTTAAAACCAACGATGTTTGTTGGTATGGGCAAGCACTTTAGTATGGATACATAACTTTTCAAAAGTTTTCCGATTATTTGTAGAAGAGAAAGTTTCAAATTTCTCCACCTTTTCTAAGTAGATTTTTTTAGGACCAACTTGGACTACTTTCGAAAATAATAATATAAGTAGCACAAGATATAAAATAGCCTTGTTTTAATGTATTGTCGAAGCAAAGATACACCCAATACGATATATTACCACTGACTTCATTGTTAATTCTAGCTGACAGCCCAGAGATTAGAAGGTATTCATAAAGAAAAAAAAAAAAATATGACGTTGGTTTCTTATCTAGCTCGTAGACATTTTGGAGTAGAGCTACTCTAAGAATATACTTTCTCCAGCCATCATTCAAACACACGGAAACAGATCTTTCAGGAGCATTCAATGTTTAGCTATACATCAAGCGTCAGACGGTAGATAAACTACTTGTGGGTGTATTTATATTCGTGTATATATTTCAAAAAATGAACTTACATCTAATTCTATTATCCGAGTGTAATATGATCTTGGTTAATACGTTGTATTTATTGATAAAGAAATGTAAATCAAAACTCATAGACAAAATTATTAAATCTTTTTTTATGGAAATTGTTTTAAAAAGGTGATTATAATCCTTACTGTCTTTTTCTCCTATTATGTCTTTCCAGTATTTTCATAGAGGAAAGATAACGTAAATTATTTATTTAGAAATATTTACCGTGAAATCCGGCGTATAACTCGCACCTATACTTTTGAGATGGAATTTTTAATTTTTAGGTACGTTCGCCGTATAACGCGCACCCCTATTTTTACGGGGAAACCTGGAATGTGTACATATGCAATGCTCTTATGTTATGAAGTCATTTATTTGAGGTATTATTCCAAAGTATAGAAAAAAAACCCCAAATAGTATACTTCTAAACTACTATCATTTAAGTTCGTAAGAAGTGTCATTTCTTTTATGAACAGTATTTCGATTTATATAGGAAACTAATTTTTTTTATTTTTAAAGCTATCACTTTTATACACAGCGTATAACGCACACCCATAAATTTCGATCTTATTTTTTGTGTTAAAAGTGTGCGTTATACGCCGGATTTTACGGTACATAAAATTGCAGCTTAAAAAATTATGACATATATACGTACACTCTTTCTTTAATACCAAGAACAATATTATCAAATTCATTCAAAAATGACTTTTTCTCCTCTTTGAGATAGTTTTAAACTATACAGTTACACACACAGTTAACAGTTTCAAAACATAAATATATAATCTTTGGAGAAGCATTGATAAAAAAAAAAGAAAGTAGTCACATTAGCGTATTGTAAAAAAAGAATTAGACATAAAAATTCGTTTCATTTAAGAAAGAAATCTACTTTGCCTCACATAAATGATGCAAAACTAGTAAATTAAAATAATTGAGATTTTTGAATCAATTTTGTGATATGAATCTTCACTAGTTATTAATAAAGTTTTGAGGGTAGTGAAAGTAACTATTAAAAAATAATTATGTTATTTTTACGACATTTACTATTCTAAACAATTTGAGTCAGAAAAAAATGTTACTTATTGATAAAACCCTCAGATTTCTATTATTTTTCAAAAAACAATTAATGCATTGATAACATATGAGCCGACGAGCTGCTGTTTAGTTATAACATCAAATCCTTTACTGATTTATATACCATAAAAATAAAACTTGGCTATCTTTTGGTCACTGATGAGAACCATTCATTTATCTCAATCAATAAATAACATTGCACAATAAAAGTCAGTTTGAAAAAGAGATAAAGGTACATAAACTCAGTTAAAGCTCTCTATGATTTCTTTTTTCCTCGACCCCTTTGCTCGTAAAATAAATATCACGAGGTCTTTACACACCTCATAACGCTTGTCCCAAAAGTTTGATCATTACGTTGTGGTTGTGATTCTCATGTTAGGGCAATGTTATAAAACACTCTCCCCGCCCATTTCTGCTGGATGAGTCTTTAAAAATTACGCGATTACTGTTGGAAATAAGATACAGCGGGTAACTAATAGCGAAGAAGAGTGAAAAAAATCGTTAAAACTTATCTTAAAGCTTCTAATTCTGCATGTAGTTACTGATATTGGAGAATTCTGATTGTGGTTTCTGGTTTAAATAATGTACAGTAGAACGTCTTTTTATCGGAACCAAAGTCCGGATACGTTTTAGAACAGTGCAATGCTCAACATTTGTTTCCTGTGAGGCCAAAAGTAACGGGAAAACCCAAGGTGAGGGATTTTGTAAACATCTGCGCGAAATATTAGGTCAGTTTGTTTCCAAGTGAGGGGGTGTATACGTGCTCTTTTCTTGAGTTTTGTTGATGTAGAAACCTGGATAGCATGCGATGCAGAAGACTGTGGATTTCAAATGCTAAATTATGAGAGATAGCGACTTCCGCGCAAGAAGAATCCGACCCTGTCGACAATGAAACGAATGAAGACGAGGACAACAACAGCAACAACGAAAGTAGCAAGGGTCCATCAAATGGTGAAGCGTTTCTGCTTTAGAGACAGCTATGGAGTGGTACGAACAACAACCAGAGTGCTGTCCTACTTAACTGCAGCAACTGAAGAGAATCAGACACCTTGCAGTGAAAAAACGAAGGTGTACAATGGTACAGCGAAAAATAAGTAATTATTTTCCACAATCAAGGTGAAATTTTGCATCTATTTTGCTTTTTCTTCAAGCCCGTTTCCCGCATGTTATGATTTTCTATATTTGTATAGATCCATGCAGTATCATATACTGCATGGATCGCATTCGGTTTTCGGTTATCCGAACAATCGCGTATCCGAACTGTGACCGGTCCCAATTGATTCGGATAAACGACGTTCTACTGTGTGTATTTAAAAAACTTATTCAATATTTTTTCTGCCTATTATCAGACAATTCGAAGGCGTGTATTATGAAGATTAGGACACTTTATATATATATAACAAAACTTTAAATTAAATTAAATAAATAAAAATTAAACTCTGGTGTTCTAAAAACTTTAATGAGTGGTCTATCTTTATCAGGGGCGTAGCTACCGCCGTATCGATGATACGGGGCTTCCAAGCTACAGGGGTCCTAATATATGTTACTACAGTACCACTAACAGGGTTCTCCTTTCTATAAAAGGGCCCCAACGGAGTTTTGATAGGAGGCCCAATCGGAACTAGCAACGCCAGTAATCTTTATCTATAATTTCTATGGGTTGATTCTTATTACTACCAATTTCTTATTATAATGCATAAAAATAACTAAGATTTTTTTAAATTTTCTCGAACATATTCATGGGAAAATCCATAAACTTAATATAATACTAATACTTTCGATGTCTAATTCACAGGAGTAACAAAATTGGTAAATATTTCAGATTACGGATGTCAAAAACCAAAACAAAGTTAAAAAAAAAAAAAAACCTTCAAAAGATCTAAAGGAGATAAAGATCAACTTTTGGATTCCACAGTTAAAACATAAATTAAGATAATATATAATTCGGGAAGATAAAAAAGGTTTTATTTTATTTATTGTTTTAAAAAAATGAACTTTTGAAGTTGTTTTTAAAAAAATAAAGATAAAACTAATTTGAATTATTCGATTTTCAAAAAATCGAAATTCCAATGACATACTCCCCCACAAAAACATATTTCAGCTCAACTCGTTCGTGGTCAAAGCAGCACACGACGTTTTCCTTACAGGAATAAAGTGTGACATCCTGTCCAAATTCGCGATCAGCTAAGATGCAAAGCGACGTGTGCTGTGCCTTTTTTATACGAAATGCTAGTCAAGTAGCTTAGGTGTGTCCCTGCAAATGATAAAACATTGTGATACACAATGCAAGCTAAATGCCCACGGACTAGTTAAGGTATTCGACTACAAGCGACAACTTTCTTTTAAAAAAATGAAGATATGGGGATTTTTTTTTGTGTGGTTTTTAGATTTGTTTAGTACCTTTTTTAGAAAAATATGCTAAAATTAAGAAGAGAAAAAGAAATTTATTATTACTAAAATGGGAAAAAATGGGTCAAAATTTACAAAAAATAACATAAACGGAGCGCATTCTGTACAAAAAGTTTATGAAAAAAATTTTCAATTTTTCAATTCTAATGTGTTGCTATGTTATTCATTTTTGGAGTGACCTTCAAGATAGGAGATATTTTAAATTTACCAAAACTAGAGCACTTTATCTGAGTTATTATATGAAATTGCTTAAAATAACAGCGATTATATTAACATAAGGGACTGTAAATTTTGTAATAAAACAGTGATTGATAAATCTGAAGGTTAAAACACTTCTACTATTATACAGAACATACACAAAAAATTTCAGTTGATTATTTTCAAAACTTTTTGAGCAATCGCTGGCCCCGTTTAAACATTTTCAAAAAAAAAAAAAAAAAAAAAACCCCCACACACACATTTTGAGTGAAACGCCTTTTAAAGTATGCCATCTTGCTTAAAGTAATGGCATCTGCTTTTACTAAGATACTTGTAGTTTTTGTTCTAGTGGACGGAAAATAATTAACTTGGTATTTTTATAAAGCTAATAAGTTGGTCTATAAAATAAAATCATAAAAAAATTGTTAATTTTTGGCAAAATTCACAATTGTAGTGTAGTCCGGATACCTTAAGTAGACGTATATACATAAATATAAAGGTAAGAAAAACAAATACAAACGTATAGAGCTGAATGTACTGAAAACAAACGACACATAACACATGTATAACTTATTAAATAATTTAGCTGTTAAGACTACATCAAAGTTCTGGAAATTCGCCTCCCTGCAGTTCCATCCATTTATTGCGAATACTTATTACGTGTCTCAACGTTTTCATTATCGATGAGTATTTATTTTGCTCTTTACATGAAAATAAGATAGCAATTTTATTTAATTAAAATAATTAAATTTAATGTTACCTATTCTCTTGGAGAATGAACAGTAATAATTTGATTTAATAACTTTTAAATAAAATAAAAATCCAGTTAACTTTTGCTTTATTTTACAAAAACTACAATTAAACCTTTATTTAAATTAGCAATGTTTAACTATCGTGCAAATGAATAACCGAAATCGATTTTCGTTCGAGAAACGTAATTTATTCGTGTCACGTTCAGAGTGTTGGTCACGCTCTATAAGTGACGTGAAGTGAAACTTAGGGATGGATGGAACAAAAGTGTATTTCAGACGTGCATCACGCCCATTATTAATTGGTAAACAGTAGCCAAGGGTATGTGTGAGAAAGGGAACGCACGAACTAGTTCTGAAAATGCTCACATTCAGGCAAATTGTAATTAAAGTAATCTGAAATACATTCGAGGAAAGGGTTGTTAGTATCAGATGCAGATTTATGAAATATTTTTCTAGGGAATCTATTTTATCATTGTTAAATGAAAATGTTTTCCCATAAATTTCCTAAATTGTCCTTGAATATCATTAATTTTTTTTTTTGTTATGTGATGGTTGTCCTCTCACGCCCATCAGTGTTTGGGGATTAGAATAAAGATCAGCCATAATCAGAACAAATCTATTTTATTATTCTATCATAACAACCCAGGGAAGGAAATGCAACTTTAATTCAGCATTGAAGCAAAAGCGAGGTAGAAGAGATACTTAATATTTAATTATGAATCAAATCACTTACTCTTAGAACGTTCTGGTGATATAATCGTAATTCCGTTCTCAGCTATTCGACTGATAGTCGATATTAATCTAATCCGACTTATTGACTAAATAATCAATTAACAATCTTTAATTTTTCAACAATTCGTCGTCGAGCAACTCTCGAATAGCTCACAGCTATTTTCCACTAATTGCTAGCTTCTAACACCTAACCACAAACTCCTCATACCTAAAAGTTATGCTTAAATATCATCCTTCATTTACATAAACTGTGTCTTCTTCGGGAAAAAGTTTTCAATAGAACAATATTTAAAAGAAATAGTTTTTCCCAAGAGGATTAGTAGGAGGCTTGCAGATAGACCCGTTACAGTTAAAAGAAAAACTGAATTTATAAATGATGAAAGGGTGCATTAAACGTTCATGTTTTGAAGTGCAGTTAAACAAAATGAACTTTGACTCTCTTTTGTCTTCTCTTTTCATAACTATAATTATATTACTTCTCCAATTTGAACCAATTTTTGATAATTTAATATACGCAATTCCCTCCTTATCTTAAACATCAAAACCATATTTTAAAATTTGATGGGAATTTTTTTAAAAAACTTTTTCTTTGACTATTAATTTAGTGAAAAAATTTAGATGTAGTTATCCAATTGACAATATCCATGGGCAAAAGAGGAAAATATTGATCCTTCGTACATGAGGTAATTAAGATATTATTAATAACGGATGAATTAAGAATTAACAATACGTTCCAGTTTAAGAAATTTTTAAGAAACTTTATTTAAAGAATAAGTACATATAAGATTAATCATCTTTCCTTAAATTCATTAAAATAAAATTGTCAATTAAAACAAAATTAATACTTTATTTCTCAAAAAAAAAAAAATGTTTACTCTAAAAAAAATATTTTTTAGAATTTAAAGTTGAAAATTAAACTTATGAAGTAGCTTTATTATCATGACTGATTATAACTTTAAAACATAAAACTAAAATTTATCAATGTACTTTTTTATGTAACAGTAATTTTGAATTGGCGAAATTATTAATATATATTATGGAATTACTAACACAATTTTCTCAAATATAAGGTATCATAGTTATTGTAATGGAAATAAATAAACCCGAAGTATCTGAAAAATGTTAAGGTTTCTGTTAGTTTACTTCTTCCTATCCATTTTGGAAAGCACTTTTGTTCTTTTTTAGCGAATATATAGGGTAATTATAATTAAAGTTCAACTTTCAAAATGTTGTAAGAAAAAACAGGCCGTTGTCAGAATGACTTCTTGAATTGGCGAAATTATTAATATATATTATGGAATTACTAACTATTTTCTCAAATATAAGGTATCGTAGTTATTGTAATAAAAAAATAAACCCAAAGTTCCCCAATTTTTTTTTTTTTTTTTGGTTTTTGTTAGTTTACTTTTTCTTATCCATTTTGGAAAGAACTTTTATTCTTTTTTAGCGAATATACAGGGTGATTATAATTAAAGTCCCACTTTCAAAACGTAAAAAAACAGCCACTTGACAGAATGACTTCAAATTTGAGCTGCATATGCTTGAATAAGGGAGAAATAGTATGGCATAAGAAAAATAAAGTCTTACGCATAATAATTGATTAAAGTGGTCCCGATTTGTTGCGGGACCTTTGTGGGAATGAGTCGTGAGCGAGTGTCTTTTAATCTGCATAGTATGCCGTTTACAGCACCATCTATTGATACACTTTTTAATGCCTTGCAGTTTCCCCCTACTTGAAGTAAATTCAGTTCAAATTTGAAGTTATTCTGATTATTGGTTCCCCCCACCCCCAGCTTTTTTGAAAGCAAGACTTTAATTATAATAAACATGTAAAATAGAATTTCCCACACATTAAAAAAGTACTTCATAAAATAAAAGAAAAGTATACGACAAAAGATTCTCTATTTTTATTCTTAAGGATGCACTACCAAATAAATACAATAATCTGTAGACTTGAAAAAGCAAATAGGCAGAAATCGTAATATAAAATTATACACCTAAAAATAATTGATTTTACACAAAAATTTAAATTGGAAGATTTAATATTCTCTTTAAACCAATCACATAATTTTTTTTTTATAAAAACCCTACCTATCACCATTATTTGGAAATTCATAAAAATGACAAGACAATTTGTCAATTCCTATTTTATGAAGAATTATTGGCGGTCGAAAATATTTAATATAATAAGGAAATCGAATATTTGGTATCTAGGTGACCAACATTTTTGTACATGATCAGCTGTCAAATTACATCTATGGCGTTGATTTATATAGCAGAATCGATGAACCAGTAATTTTATTCGCTTGACATTTTACTGTTCCCCTGCAGAGACAGGCGCCAGACCAGGAGTCATCAGTAGCGCACTGTCTGCCCTTAACCTATTTTCCACATATGCTCCGAAATCTTAAATGAAAAATATTCTGGGGATGAATTGGTTTCGAGATAGTGGTGTGGGAAATATGACATATGCAGCAGCATCGTTAGCAAATAAATTACTACTAAAGATGTTTCGTTTCAACCCAAAGTTTAATTTTTATCCCATTTAATATTAATAGGATATGATAGTTGTCAATAATTTTCCTGTGAAGCATGCCTTTTAGTTTTATTAAGTACCATGTTCATTAGAGTGGAGCGTGGTCATATGGAGAAAAAAAATTATTATTAATTGGAATCTATCTGTGCAGAAAAGATGCTCTATAATATGGAGATTAGAACAAAAATAGTTTTGTTTTCAAAAATAATTTTAAGCTGTATTATGCCACAAAAGGGTTGAATTTTCGAGAGAAAAAAAAAGGGGAAACGTTAAAAATTTTGGTTAGATGATTTTAGGCCCTAAATAATTATTTTTCTACAATATAAAAAAATCAAGCGTAATGATTATTAATCAGGCTTTACTGAGTAGTGAGTAGTACAATGTAAGGTGCAACTTTTCATAACCCAGCTCGTGGCCGCGGTAGCCTAGTGGTCAAGGTATCGGACTCGTAGCTGGCTTGTCGAGTTCGAGCCCAGTGCCACTGATGACGTGCCGTGTAGGGGGCGATGCACGTTAAATCTGTCGAGAGCTGAAACATCCTACCGTTGATGTGGTGTGGCAGTTAGGAGAAGGGGTGCCAGCTCACGTGTCGTCCTCGTCACTTGACCATGGTTCAAAATTACGAGGTCCGTCTCCAAATCTCTCTATCCCAGGAACGTTGAATCAGTCCGATTCAAGTTTCGTCCTCTTTATCGTGTACTGCATTTTCGACAAAAGATTTACTTTTATATTTAATACTAAAGAGGTTATTAATCGTACTTTGTATTTTTTTTCTTTTTTAACTATTTAGTACGTATCCCTGCTTCAGACACTGGGGGATAAGAAGATGTGTCATCTCATTGTAATAAATGTTAATAAACTACAGTTTAAAAAAAACAAAAAACACCCTTTTATAGTTAACCGAACTAAGTTGTAACTTAATCTTTTAGTCGCCAAATCTGGAATTAGTCGCCAGATGCAGGAGGGGATCTGAAAATGGGAAAATGTTAATCCTGATGATCCTGATCAGGACTATGGAATAAAATTATTAAATTGTTTTATTGTCATCAGTCTTGGACAAGTGAGCAAAATTTCGAATTAATTTGACCTTTTAAAGTGGGTAAAAAGGGAGTTAAAAGATTCCGTTACATACGTTTGGCTTATAAAAGGGTGTTAAAAAGCACTATAATGCCTGTTTCACTTTAACAAAAATTAGTCTGACTTTTCACCATAAAAAAGTTCAAAAACTTAAACGTTTCCCGCCTTGTGGCAGTATTTAACGTAAAAATTAATTTTTTTATCTTGTTATCTCTTTCAATTATATATCATAGAACATCTTTTTCGCATAGGGAGGTTTTCAAATTTTGAAAATATATTTTTTTTATCTACCCTAATGCACATATTTAGTCATAGAGATTTTAGCGCCAGCTTAAAAATGTTCTTAAGGAAAGATACGAGTAATGATTACAGGAATGACAGTATTTATGGTTTATTTGGAAAAAATATTATTAATATTTAAGCACTATGCTAAATGTATCTCTGTAGGAAGTGGAAAGGGGGGGGGCGAAAGTAGAGCATTTGTTAGTTGTTAAAAAATACTGCTGTTGTTGTTGTTGATTATGCCACCTGATCGACAGTAACATCAGATCAAGGTCCACGAAATTCATCGCGGCTAAGGCCTAGATTTTTACGTCTGTCGTTAGCCTTAGCTTTGAGCACCATACAAGTGACAGTACGATTTTGATCAGATCCGCCTTAATTTTGAGGGAGAACACTCAGGGGAAAAATATTGCTAAATAATTTAAAGCATAATAAAAAAATTATAATTTTTATTGGATATTCGTTTACGTAATCTCATAAATCCAAACATTTTAAAAAATAATCTATAAAATTTTATATTTCGATTACTTTAAAATTTTCAACTTTTCAGCAAGCCTTCTTTTCGGAATCTCTTACATTTTAAACAGTTTTTTCTGACGAGATCATATGCTTCAAAACCAAATGAGTTCTCGGGTTTTTTTTAGAATTCACAAAGTAGTTAATAATTCTGTCTTTCCATCGTTGTTGAATACAGGGAGAGTTAAAGATTCGTTACACTTTAAAATGGAACCGCTTTTTAAATCATGCGAAGATGTTAACTTTTTCTTTTCTTTTATTTTGCAGACAACATTATTATTGAAAGAAATATAAAAACAAAAATGTTTTTTTTTCTCCTAATACTCGATGTAATTTGTTACATTTTTTTATACTAAAACGATACAATAGTTTGGCTAGCCTTTTGAAATATGTTGTAAAATATCAGTTAAGTAGTTTTCCCAGCAATACGAGTTATTCAGCTGTAAAAACAGTTTACTCAATTTTTCTTCTCAAAGGTTACCATAGCAACAGACACAGCCCGGACTACATTATATCCTCCAAATCAGACAGCTAATAAAATGAAAACCAAATGGAAAAAAAAGTTGCTTCTTCGCAAAAATGTTTTCATATATGAGCCTTGCCATTTTTTTTTTTTTTCGTTTAATTTTTTTCATCTCTTTACTCAAGTGTTTTTAAAAAAAATATATTGATTTTTTTTATGTTTAGCGATGTTTTCATACTTATGCGAGCATACCACAATTTATTAAAATGTTCAGACATTCTTTATAACAAGAAATATTTATCATGAAAGCTACGTCTTAACTATTTGAATTTCAGTTACAATTTTTTTTGCATGACTTTCTTTAACTCTTATTTTGAGTTCCTCAGAATTTTTTTATGAAGCCAACATCGGATGGAATTTTTCTTATAAGGTTTTAAAAACTTTTCTTCTTGCAAGATACGGTAAATTACTTATTTATTTTTCAAAATATTTTCTTCTTTCAAATGGGGCTGCGGATTGGTAGTGGCATCATATACATGGATATCAAATGATACAGTGTAATTTTTAAGCCCAGTTTCCTCCCCAGGAGGAGGCACCTGAGCTTTGACGATGCGAAATAGTACTAGGAATTTAATTTTGCCGACAACACCCAAGCCAAACGGCACTCTAGGGTCTTTAACATACTGCATTATCATACGACATGGACGCTGTCGATTTTTTTGTATTATGAAAATCCACCGACTTGGGCCGGGGTCTTTTTCAAATTATTTATTGAATAAATGACGTCATTTGGCATTCATACCTATATAAAAATAAGTGAATCAAGGCATGAGGTTTTTTGAGTTGAGTATATTCCATTTATAAATAAGAATAGTGAGAAATATATTTTTTTATTTCAGCATACACAAATAACTTAAAACTTAAGCCAATGTATGTTTACAATGTTTAAAACATTTTAAGACTTTTATTTACTTCTGTAATATTTTTATAGAACTAGGGCGCATTTGATGATAATTTTTAACAGTAAATAGGGTTATTATTACTAAACTAGATACAATAATCGAAAAATAAATGAATGATAAAAAAGAGATAAAACTTGAAAAGATTAAATGAAATTTTTGACTTTTAAAGTAATATATGTTGGTTTTGAGAGTAATCCTTTTGAAGAATTGTATAGGAATTAGGAAATTGTTAAAACTCATTCTGAAAAGAAAGCAAAAAATTGATTTTTTTAAACTCAAAAAATGAAAAACTATTGAAAATGTATTTCCGTACCACTTTTAAGTCTAATAAAAAAATTATGGCATGCACGATTCTCCCTTACAGTTTCTGATGTTTTAAATTCATCACCGTAAAAACACTGCATCAATAAAATCGATTTCTTATAAGCTGTCTCTTCTAGGAGGAAAAAATATAATCTTGTATAATGTCGTATGCCCAGTATGTATTTCGTAGAATTCACAACACAATATTACTAAAAGAGAGGGTATCTAAATTTCTCTCTTTTTACCCTTCACACTCGATTGTAAATATCAAAAGCATAATTGCTACGAATCTTTTAAGTCATCTCACACTGAGAATGCTTTAATATATAAAATATTTTTTTTATTAATTAAAGAATTTTAACACATAAATCATTTTAAATAGGTACAAGCATAGTGAGATCTTACCTCGTACGCAGTCAAATCGCACAATGAACAAGCCTTCATGATTAAAACAAATTTTGTCTGATTGTTGAGAGTAACTGTAATTACAGGTTTTGAATCCAGAACATCTAAAATACAAGAAAATAAATTTAACAAATGCGAAACTTATGAAGAAAATGTGCGTGCAAAAAAAAGTAGATGTTTCTAAAAACTTTTGTTTTACAAAGAATTTGCATTAAAATTTAATTTTACAAATACCAGTTCAACAACATTACGCTTTGACGGCATATGATAATTTTTTCGATATCTCTCTTATGTAATGAAAACCAGGGTTTTTTTGAAAATAAAAAAAATTTAAAGTTGAAATATATATATATAACTCTCTCTCTGAAATAATTGAAAAAAATTACCAATGTCGTTTTTTTCTTGCTCTTATCATACTACGGATCAAACAAAAAGTAACAAGAGTGCAACTTTATTTAGGAAATAAACCCATGCGTGTGATTTTTAATGACTATCAAATCATACATGCATAAATAATCACATATGTGCAGAAGGTTATTTTTTAAATCCTTCTTTGACATCAGTTAGTACTAAATTTACTTTAACTGAAAACATTAATTGTGTGAATTAATCTTTTACCCAACTCTTTCAATCTTATGCCTATAATTAAGATTATCAATCGTCCTTCTTTTATAGGTTTTGGCCTTCCTCAAAAAGTGTCTTCCTACTTGTCCTCCTTTACAATATTTTAAAATTTATCTGTTAATCTTTGTATTCAGAGACGCCAGGCCGAACTGTTACGTGTCATGTGCTTGCACAGTATGAATTATCGGATATATTATTGTATTTTGCACATAATCAGGCATCTATTTTCCACAAAAAGATTCAAAAGATTGATGGTGAATATATTTCAGCTACAGATGTTAATCTTAAGAAGAGAAGAAGGAAGAAGAATTTATAGAACTTCGTCCTTCAATTAATTTTACCACGACTTGAAGAAAAATTTATTCCTTTAATAATAAAGAAAATTGTCAAACTTGGAAGAATAAATCCGGGCATATAGGTAAAGTTTACTAAAGAAGTGCAGAATTTTTACCAAGCATGTTTCCAACACGTCAAAGAATGGTCTGAAACAAATATCACTTGAAGTAGCAATTTTCAATGATGCTTTTAGACCTCATCGCAAGTAAATTGGGCAGATATAGAAAACTGTGCTGAGTTTTTATCAAAAGAAATGCCTGATATTAAAATCGATGCAAATTATCTGTTTGAAGAAATTAGAAGACTGAATGTGCATTTAAATTCTGATAAATTAGAACAGTGGGAAAATCAACATGTTAAAATTGATAAAAGATGGGTGGAAATATTTAACTATATAAAAAATGAAAACATTCCATATAAACATTTAGTTATTCTTGTTGAATTTACGTGTGCTACCTTGGAACTAATGCAGCAGTTGAAAGAGTTCTTTCAATTGGTAATCATTTTTGGACAAATGAGAAATCAAGATTGAATGTTGATACTTTAGCAGTTCCATTGATCTGCAAGTTAAATATGAAGGATATTTCTTGTTCCGAAATTTCCAATATATTAGAGAATGATATATTGACAAAAAAAAATTATTCAATAGAAAAATACTTGTTTAAGTAAATGATTAAAAGGGATATAAGCGTAATTGTAGTGTATTTTTATTTAGGTCAATAAAATGTTTCATAAATTTACGCTGTAATTTTTTTTTTTAATTCTTCGTCCTCCTTTTCGTTGTAAAAAAATTTATCGCTCTACTATCATGCCGACGTAAATACTTTGTATTACAATGCAATTAACTTGGATTGAATCTTAAAAGCTCATTAGGTAGCGTTGTTGTCAGTGGCGTAACGGAAAATATTAGGGCCCCTCTACAAAGTCAGGTTTTAAGCCCCAAGCCGGATCTTACAAAGGATTGTAAAACTACAACATAGGCTTTGGGCCCCCTTTAACCCTGTGCGTTACGCCACTGGCTGTTGTAGCGATCCACTTTTATTAGGAATTCTGGTTACAGCAATCAGTGTGTGTATCTTTTTACAGAAAATAAATACGTACTTGCGAAATGTTCTCGTGTTAAATGCTTAGCTTGTGAATTATTCTGTTCCTTGTAGGATATTTTTTGTGAAATATTCTACGAGTCGTGAAATATTCTATACCTGTGAAATATACTTTCAACAATAACAAATTGCGATTGATTCGTCATTGTGTCGATTTTCTTGCATTACACTTGTGATGGTTGGGTTTCCCCAACCATCAATGTACGAGAGTTAGAAGGAGTCAAAACAACACAATTTATTTACAAGTTTCAACAACCTAACAAACTTGAACAACCCAAGATTAGGAAATGCACCGTAAACTAATTAGGGGAGCAAGAGTGAGGAAGACGATATAAGTAAATTTAGTTATAAATGTAATAACTTACTTTAAGTAAACGCTAATCCGATTCAATTATCTAATTGACAAATCGTCAATCATAAATATTAAGCAGATGATCGAATGAACACTTTCGTCTAGCTTTCTATTACCTTACGTTAATCCTCACATCTATCATTTAGCTTCTAACCTCTCTCTCTCCTACTCGAACCCGAAGGCTAATACTTAAATACTTGGCATAATTTACCTAGACCACGTCTTCTTCTTCGGAAAGAAGTTTTCAATTGAATAATACTTAAAGAAAATTTTCCCCAAGAGGATTAATAGGAGTTACGCGGATAGATCCGTTACACACTGAAATTCTGAAGTGAAACTTGTTGCCTTAATCTACTTCCATACAATACACTATTTTATCGTTTGTTTTTCTGCAACTTGTGTCAATTCTTCTAGTATGAAAAACTATTGGAATTAGAGGGATCTAAAGCACGCCATTCATACGTTCTGAGTTACCTCGTTCTGAATATACAAAAGAATTAAATCAGTAACTATATTTTAACCTTGCATGAAGAATGAATTCATATATTTAGGAAGCTCTTCATATATAAGGGAAGCTCTTGCAAACGAAAAAAAGTATCGCAAAATGGTTCAGTTATGCTCACACAGTTCTTTTTGTATTTCCTAATTCATTCTTTTTTGTATACAAGTTTACTTATTCCATTTTCAGTAAAATGTCAAAACTTTCCCTATTTTCCAAAGCAAATAATTCCATTTTCATTGTTCTCCACCCTCGCAAACAGTAAAACAATAACATTTTCCCGCCACTGATTTGTCATACAATTTTGTTAATTATAAAACATAGCGAAACGCAAAACTCAACGTCCCTGACAAAAAAAAAAAAAAAAAAAAAAAAAAAAAAAGAATCTCATTCAAGGGGAACAAAATGGGATTTGTTTCCTTTAGAATTCCATGCTGTATAGTTGACTTCTCTCATCCGCTCCCAGGGACAAAAGAAGAGCAGCAAGCAGGGCGGGAAGTGACGCTGGACTCGAAACACAATATCCGTCACAGCGGAACCGACGCGCTGTTTGGGCACAAATCCTTTGGCAAAAGCTTGCGCATTTAATGCCTCGCCGTTCGTTTTAATAAGCAGTGTAACGAAATGCCATCTTACATTAAGTAATCCGAAACAGTTTATTCTTGTTATATTACATCGTGGCATTTCTAACCCTCGACCCTCTTTTCGGCATTCAGCCATTGTGCGTTGCATTTCTCCTTGTTGCTTATAATAAGATAATGGAGGTAATTTGGGGAAAGACGCAATTTAATTAATGGGAGAGGAAAATGGAAACCCTATGCGTACGAGAAGCATTCAGCATCTGGGGTTCTCTCACGAGCGTAATTGTTTCAGTAATAATTAAAAAGGGGAACGTAATTGTAAAATCGATGCGCAAAATGGTTCTCTCGGCTTAAAAGTCGTATAAAAAGTACCAAATAATTTGCTTTTTCTAAAGATGTATGTCTCAAATAAGAACAAGAGAGGGAAAATCCCTAGGACAAAATATAAAGCAAAATTGATTGAAACGAAAATGAGCTGTGACAGAATTATTCATCAAGCTGATAAGTTAAACTTATGCCGCCCTTCTTAGTCTCGAAATTGTTTTTTCCCAGAATTTATACTGCTTAGTCAGAGTTGTCAGAGAAATTATTCAAAGCATAAAGTGATATGTTCAACGTATAGTTTATATCAAGTATTTACTTTTAAAGTTGTGAAAATGGTGAAATGAATAACGAATGAGTTAATTTCTTAGGTAATTTTTAGAATGCTACAGAACAAAATATTACTCTATGTTAAAGTGAAAAACTGCAACATTTTTAGTTAATGACTGTGAAATATATACTTTTAGTAAACCACTTTTTTTATATTTTAAGAAATATCATTAGTATCCTACTCTTTAAAAATGACTTTTTAACGATAAAAAAAAAATCAAATTATATGTTAAATTTGTTTTATTATAAAGTATGTTTCATTGTATAAGCGAAATTAGAGTTACTTTTAATTATTGCTATACTTTACTTATTACTATTTATTTTTCTATATTAACTGTAACCAACTGCCCCAAACAACAGATGAGCCCTTTAGCGACCACCTTTCTTCGATAGAGGCCAGATGAAGAGAGAATGTGATCTCCATGTAAAACCGTCCATGTTCTTAGTCCATTATTAATGATATGCGTTGTCTTGTGTAACCTAACTTTTAAATTAATATATATAAATGTAATTCTTACACTAAAGGAGACTTCATTGAACCCAACCCCGAATTTACCACTTTTAGTTTAATCTTTATCGCCCAACGCTCTACACAGTAAGGATATGTTAAAATGTTTTGGGAATTGATTTATAAAAAGAAATTTTTTCATAAACTTATTACTTAAAACTAATTTGATTTTTAAGACTATTTTTCGGCCACTGGGAACTATGCAAAGGTAGGACATTTTACGTTTTTGAATGTTTTTTATATCACTTTATATCAGGGGTGACAAAATTCGCATGCCCACAACGAGCATTTTTGCGGCCCGGCTATATATCGGCACACAATAATATATATCAAAATACATTTTTTCCCCCTCGAAATAGGAAAAATAGTTGCAGAGAAGAGATGTCAGTGCCAGGATGTTAACATTATTTTTTTTTTGTTCTTTTTTTATATATTTATATAATGTATTATTTGAAAAAATCCAACGATTCTATGAATATTGATTTTTTTTTCTGTGGCCAGCCTAGAGTTAAACCTTTTTTGCTTGACCCGTTAGTCTTTGAATTTGACATCCTTACTTTACACGATATGCTAAAGCATAATTTGAAAATACTAATATACACCGAAGCAATTATAAATAAAATATATTTTGTATTAAAAAATTTAAGAATTTATACATATTACTTTCCATAAAATTTCAGAAAATAGAGATCAACACATAGCGGGCATTGTAAGCTGTAGAAACATATCTTTTTCTCTTCTCGTGTGTTTTAGAAGAGTATAAACGGTAACGTCTCTCTCTATATATACATTAGAACGTCGTTCATCCGAACGTTTATTATCCGGAGCGTCAAATATCCGAACCAAAGTCCGGATCCATTTTCGAACAGTGCAATTCTCAACAGTTGTTTCGCGTGAGGCCAAAAGTGACGGGAAAACCCAAGGTGAGGGATATTTAGGGAATTTCAGTTGTGTGATTTGGTAAACATCTGCCCGGAAATATTAGGCCAGTTTGTTTCCAAGTGAGGGAGTTTATACGTGCTCTTTTGTTGAGTTTTGTTGATGTAGAAACTTGGATGGCATGCGATGCAGAAAACTGTGGATTTCAAATGCTAAATGATGACGAGATTGTGACTTCCGCCCAAGAAGAATCCGACCCTGTCGACGATGAAATGGATGAAGACGAGGACAACAATGAAAGTAGCAAGGGTCCATCAAATGCTGACGCGTTTCTTGCGTTAGACACAGCTATGGAGTGATACGAACTACAATCAGAGTGCTGACCTACGCAAGTACTGCTGCTCTAGAGAATCAGAGACCTTGCAGCGAAAAAACGAAGGTGCACAATGGTACAGCGAAAAATAAGTGATTATTTTCCACAATAAAGGTAAAATTGCGACAGTTTGCACCAAGTTTGATTTTTCTTCAAGCACGTTTCCCGCATGGATGATTTTCAATATTCGGATAGGGTCCGGTTTCATATACTACATGGATCGCATTCGGTTTTCGGTTATCCGAACAATCGCGTCCGGTCCCAATTGATTCGGATAAACGACGTTCTACTGTATTGTAAAGTCGGCATATGGCCACTAACTTGAGTCAAACGTACGCCATCCGGAACAGTTTTCTTGATACTCAGGAAATTTATAGGTGGCCTTTTGCGTTTACGACTTGAAAACCCCAAAAACAGTTGCCATGCTAGTCGAAGGGTTAGCAGCACAAATCATACGTGAGAAAATAGCTTCACATCGACATTTTAAAATTAGTAAAGTTAGTAAAAAATATACTTTTCACGATCTTATTAAGTGTTATATGATATCAGCAGTGTAGCTAGTCCTGAGTGAACCCTGTATCAAAATTACTTGGGAGCCCTTTTTTTGAGAAATTAAAACTGATCGCATTAATGAAACTTATTAGCGAAAATGTCAAAATATTACACATGTGTAGCTTGGGGGAAACCCCGTATAATTGATACGGCTAATACGATGGTAGCTACGCCCTTGCATGATATGCAATAAAGGTGTTACTTGGCATGTGTTTCATGTTTTTTCAATTCTTACTATTAGCTCATTCTCTCCCTATATATATATATATATATATTATATATATTATATAATATATATATAATATATATATATTATATATATATATATTATCTTATTCAAATTTTCAATCGTTAATAAAATACTTTCTATCTATCCAATCAAGTTCAAATGAATTTTTTTTAAACTTGTAGTGGATGACACTTGATGTTAATACATTTTTTTCCAAATATTAATTCATTAATTACCGGCTAATTAATTAAATTAATTACCGGTTTTCGACGCCAACTTAGATTCGTCTCCATTGTTGTAACAATGTAACTGTTAAAACAATGGCAAAAGTTGGCGTCGAAGACCGATATTTTTAGCCTAACTGGCCAAACCGGGTGTGCATTGTTACAACAATGCAGAAAAATCATGCTCTTTTTTCAATTCCTACTATTTAGTTCAGTCTTTATATATATATATATATATATCTCTTGTTCAAATTTTCAGTCGTTAATTAAATGCTTTCTATTATCCATTCAAAATAGGAATTGACTTAATTTTTTTTTATATTATTTGTTTGAAATGTATACAACTCTTATAAATGATTCATCTTTTGAGTTGCTTTCTTTTTAAGCCACAGAACACGATAAGAAAAATTCGACAGAGCTATCAATAAGCGTATAATAAAAGCATAATAATTGAAAATTCGAAACAGAAAAAAAAACTAGTATGCACTAAACTATAACATATCTACAAAAATTTCCATTCTAATATATGTAGTCTTTTCCAGATAATCCTGATAGGAAAAAAACCTTTACACGCTTTCGTCTCCATTGTTCGTAAAAGACAGGAAGAAGCCACAAGCACATCAGAACCCATTACTTACGTCGGTCGTCGCGACCAGTAGTTCCAGAGGCAAACGTGATCGATCGTTAACGAATTAACGACGACGGGACCAGACTAATCCTTTCGAACGCCGACGTTCGCAGAACTGATATTCACCCCTCATGCACCGCTAATGCGAATAAAAAAAAAAAAAAAAAAAAAAAAAAATAAAAAAAAAAAAAAAAAAAAAAAAAAAAAATGTTCTGAAAAAAATACGAAAAAAATATAAAAAAAATGCATGTAAGTAAGAACAAAAAAATAAAGTAAAAACATTATAAAAAAAAAAATAAACTAAAGTACAAAAAATTTTTAAGTAAATGGCGTAATAGAACAAGTGAAACAAAAATAACATTCATTTCTCTTATTTATTTCCTTTATAGTATTTTTTTCTGGATGCTATTTTACATTTTGAGTTTAATTGATTTATAAAATTCATTATTATTATAAAATTATTTGATTTTAACACAATTTTTTCCACCATGGAAGTATTTAATAGGATCTTATTTTTGCTTTTTTTTTTTACATTGCATGATTTTATAAATATTTTAATACTATATATATGGTTATTATATATTTATTTTTTTACTAAAATTTTTTTTTACTTTCTTTCCACGAAATTTCAAATAACAAGGATCAATACATAGTGGGACATTACAAGCTATACAAACGTATCTTGTTCTCATGTGTTTAAATAGACCAACGGCACGTCTCTATTTTTTTTCAGTGACATAGGGTCTCACTTTAGTCAATCGTTGTCATCTGGAAAAGTTTTCTTGCTGCTTTTATTTAGAAGCTCTTTGCGCTTTGATTTGAAAATCCAGATATCGGTTGTCTTGTTAGACGAGTCTGATTCATTAGAAATATATTATATTATTCATGTGTCATAAAGCGCCATTTAATTTCATTGTATATGGCGCAGAAGCTATAGTGTAAATAGACTTGGATTTTTGAATTTTGCCCAATGATATAGTTCAGCTCATTAAATATTCTTTACATTACGTTTGGAATACTCCATCATAAATAGCTTCTACAATGATAAATGATCGGGAGTAATTTAAAAATACAGAAACAACGCTTACTAAAAGGGAAAAGTGGTAAGTTTTAAAGAAAAAAGAGATTACAATAATTTAAGAAAATTAATGATAGTTTTGAAAATTTAAAAAGAAATATGTCAATAAGCAGTTGTCTGTTAGAAGAAGAAATTATGATTTAATATCAAACAATTTTAAGAAGTGACGGAGTAAAACATATATAAAATGCTTGATATATTAAATGCTATCTTTCATGTTTTGAAAGTTACTTCATATTGATTTTAGGCGTTGTAAGCAGAATTTCTCAATAACAGCCCTTAAATAAATATTTTTTGTGCAAACAAAGTATTTTTATTATTTATATTTCTTTTCTCCTGGGACATAAATGGTGGTGTTTTTAAATGTAAACATTTTCTTCAAAGTCCCAATAATATAAAGTCCTGCAAATTAAGACGAATAAAACAACTGTTGTATATGATATGAAAAATTCCCATTTTCCCATACACTTAACATAAAATGCGAAACGAAATTGCTATAAGTAATTTCATAACAAAAAATTATTTTCTTAATAATATTGTTAAAATTAACGCATAGTTTCATCAAGTAGACAAAGAAATGTGAAGTATCAAATCATTTTTGCGAATAGATGACAATACTTATGGAAGTGTCACGTGTACATATTGTAGAATTTATTGTTGATTTTTTTATAAGTGCAACAACTTCTTAAATAATTCTTCTTCTTCAATGGCTCGACAGCCCCGAGTGGGCCTTGGCCTTAAATAAGTTTTCTCCTGGCATCTCCACTTTTGGCAATTGTTTTCCAGTTTTTGACCTTTAAAATATTTAGGTCTTTTTTGACTCAGTCAATCCATCTTAACGAGGGTCTGCCCTGAGGTCTATTTCCCACCGGCTTTGGCAGAAATATTTTCTTGTAGCAACGATCTTCTCATTTACACATAAGTTAATTCGGTTAAAGTGTAGCATAAGGGGGGGGGCTTGGCAATGTCAATTACTTTTGGCGACCAAAATCTATTGCCAAGCTACTTCACTTAGCGATAAGTGTCCGGAAGCCAGAATGAATTCATTATCTCACCATAATATGTACAGTGGTAGCAAAAAGTCCTGAACACACTCCTTTTTTAGCGTAATTTTTGTGTTTGACTTCATTTTTCCGTTGTGAAATTATCGCACTATCCTAAATATTGTTATTGATTTTAATGTATTTTTTCATGCTGATTTCAAATCTGTTTGTAGATTTGATCTAAAGTAAATAGTTTCATTTTGACAAGAAAGCACAAGGTCACTGTAAGAATGAGTGAGTGTGTTTTCCACCAATGAAATGCTCCGTTATTTCAACCAATCAGAGAGCAGTAGTGATAAAGGGTTGAAAGAAAAAGGTGAAACGTGTTTTATTGTATTGAATGCAGTTGTGTGCTTGTGGAAAATAGTGTATTGAAAGCAATTTGAAGTGCGTTTGTGGAAAATATTGGAATTATGGCTAAATTTCCATATCTGCCTGAGAATAAAAGGTACAAAATAATACATTTGAAGGAAGAAGGTTATTCTATGCGCCAAATTGCTGCTAAAGTACCATGTGGCCTTTCTACTGTTGTGAGAACTTTAAAAAGATTTTCTGAAACAAATTTTATTGCGGACAGGGGGCGATCAGGACAACCAAGAAAAACATCTTTACGTGAAGACAGGTTATTGCACAGAATTTCACTTTCAAACAGAAAGCTTAATTCCTCGCAAATTTTGAAACAATGGACTTTGACATCAAATGTGAGTGTGTGCCCAAGAACTGTTAGAGGAAGTCTGCTGGAAATTGGGTTACGAGGCTGTAAAGCGCGCCCAAAACCATTACTGACTGAATTTCAACGCAAGAGGCGATTGACGTGGGCAAGTTAACATTCATTATGGACTATTAAAGACTGGGAAAAGGTAATATTTAGTGACGAGGGTTAGTTTTGTATTTCTGGCAACCAAAGTAGTGCCTATGTAAGACGACGCACTCATGAGGAATTCAGCCCTCAGTGTCTGAAGCCCACAGTAAAGTACCCGACAAAAGTAATGGTATGGGGTTGCATGTCTTCTCATGGATGTCTGTTCTCTGTTGCATGTCTTCTCTCTCTAACGATGAAAGACTTCACATCGTCAGCGGAACAGTGAAAGCCATGGATTACATTGAAATACTACAAAATAAATTGCTACCAACTGCGAGAGATCTTTTTGGGAATCAGTCATGGATTTTTCAAGACGATAACGCCCCTTATCATCGTGCAAAGGTAGTACAGAAATTGTTGAAAGAACATACTGTGGATAGAATGAACTGGCCAGGACAGTCTCCCGGCCTTAATCCGATAGAGAACTTATGGTTTAAAATTGGTTATGAAATTTCAAAGAAAAAACCTTTAAACAAACGTGAATTAATTGAAGCTTTAATATTTTCCTTCAAATATATTGTAACGAAAGAACTTCTTTTGAAATTGGGGCATTCCATGCCAAAAAGATGTAGAGCCGTAATTGAAGCAAACGGTTGGCCCATAAAATATTGATTTTCTAACATGTGACAACAATGTAATTTTCAAAATGCTTATTAAATATACCGTATTTGTCAATTTTCGTGTTATTTTTCGTTGCATAATATGTTATTCTATATTGTTTTATTCTGCACATATTTCACATTATTGTGTTCAGGCAGCTTTACTACAAAAAATATTTTAGTCATTAAGAAACTAGTAGTAGATTTGAAATCAGCATAAAAAAAATACATTAAAATCAATAACAATATTTAAGATAGTGCGATAATTTCACAACGAAAAATGAAGTAAAACACAAAAATTACGCTAAAAAAGGAGTGTGCTCAGGACTTTTTGCCACCACTGTATATATATAAATCGTCAAATCAACCCCCCTTCCTATACTACACTTGAGCCGCTAATTCTTTTAGCACTTTGTTCTAATGCCATAAATATCTGTTTAAGAACTGGTGCTGTTCAGGCAATAATGCAAATGTCCTCAGCGTAAGCCAGTATTTGAACTAATTTATTCAAAATATTTCCCCTAACATTGATTTTTGAGTCTCTAATAACTTTTTCAAGTGCTATATTAAACAAGAGATATGCCAATGCATCCCCCTGTCGCACTCCATTATTCACCTGGAACTGTTGGGTGAAATTATGCGTACTTGAATTTTGGTTTCTTTGAGAGTCAAAAATTTACAAGTGCAACAAATTTTTCAGGAATTTTCGATTCATGCATAGCTTTTATGAGAAATTCTCTGTTAATGCAATCATATGCTGTTCTAAAATCGATAAAAAGATCGTGAGTCTCAATTCTCTACATGTTTCAAGAATCTGTTTTAAGTTGAAAATTTGCTCAGTTGTAGATCTTCCTTCTTAAATAATTATATACTATTATTCTCCCTAAGTGTGTTTTTTAAGGTAAGATTAAAATTAGACAATGATATAATTATATATTATATAGCGAACAATGTTTGTCATAATATTTTACATTTTAGCATTGTCTATGAACATCTTATTACTACTAGAGCATAGGTTCTCAACGTGGGTGATAACGTCCCCCTGTGGGTGTTTGAGCCTTTCAGGGGGGCATTAAAAGACACAGAGAAAATTAGGGGGCGTTGAGATGGCACGCAGGAGCTTGGGCAGACTAAACAGATATAGTCTAAAAAAGACTATGAAAGTGGCAAAGTGGATGAAAAACTTAAAGATTGCATTACATTCAGACCTACATTAAATCGAATGATATAGTGCATTTTAATTTCTGTAGTGCACGAGTTGTTCTTGGCTGTGAGCAGTAGGGAAAATGTTTTGTCCACTGCATTTCATTGCGTATATTATCCAAAAAACATAATTAAATATGTTAACCAGGAAACGTGTGATTCTTTAAAGGCTGAGACTATCATTTTATATATACATTGAAAGCAATAGTTTATTATGAATTACTTCATATAATCAAAACCGTTGCCTGTCTTTACAACAGGTAAGCTAAAACTTTTATTCCATTCTTTTAAGTGAAGAAGAAATCCAGTAGCGTTTCAATTCCAACAATATCCTAACTATGACTAAAAAATCTTTAATATATTACACATTTAAATACATTTGTGGCAATAGCTACTTCAGATTCGCAAGTAAAAAAAATTGGGGCCTTAGAAAAAACTTAAAAAATATATTCTATTAGTAATAGAATATTTTTTAAAATGTAACTCTTCTTGTTTTCACCATGTATTATGTACATTCTTATTTCTGTAGAGTGGGAGGGGGAGGTATCAAAATATTCACAATAAAAGGGGGCGCCAGTTCAAAAAAGGTTGGGAACCTATGCACTAGAGAGTAAAATCTAAAAACAATAATTTCAACTTAAAGTTGTTGGATTTCAGTAGTTAACCATTTTTTTTAGCAAAAAAAGTTTAATGATTTGTTTGAAAGGCAACTAGCGCATCTTCCTTTTCTGTCGGCAATTGCCGCCGCTTGTAAAAGTTTGGATGTCGGCCAGATCGGAAGCATCCTTTACCAGACTATTCTTATTTTGGAAAAGTACCAATACTGGAGAACACAAAGAAAGCTCATAAAAATGTACTAAATCAGATATAGCGTCACTTAGACGGATTTGAGTTGTTCGAGTGCTTTGTTGAAAAGAATACGAAAGTTCAATTCACCCGGCAGGCAATCTGTGAAGTTGAATTAGAAGTTGTTTTTTTCTTTTCTTCTATACATTTTTAGTGACAGACAAAAAAGTGTTGAATAAGCAAAACTTAGAACGAAGCACAAATTATCATCATTTTAGAAAAGAATATTTTGAAAAATTTTAAGTTGAGTTTACTCGAGATTTTGAAAAGATAAGAAACATTCTTGAGCCTTTTTTCGTAATACAATAGCTTTATAAAATAGAAATTAAATTGAAGATGTTGTTTAAATTTAAATATTTATTTCATTATTTTTGATAATATTAATTTTTTTGAAATAATTAAATTTAAATTTAAAATTTGCAGTTAACAGTTATTTTTTTTTGTTTTTAAATGCATTAATTAAAATTTTAACAGATTTATAAATCTCTTAAAATATTAATTAATATTTCTTCTCCAAAGGAAGCAAATAAATAATCAACAACTCAATAATTTCATAAGAATTAGCGAAGTTGTAAAAGAAAAATGAATGGAAAAATATTTTTAAATTTATAATTTCTTCGAAATTTATAGTAAATAAAAAAAAAAAAAAAATGGGCAAATAATAAACTTGGAAATTTTCTTAAAATTTTAATAACATAGATTTTTTTTTAGTATCTATGAACATAAATAAATTTATTTCATTTAAGTCTGATTTAATGATTATACTTACGAAATAAGAGGTCATATTTGCTTAAATAATTAAGCCGTTTTCTTTTAAAGTGGTGCAAGTCCATTTTTTACTAATAGTTAGTTAAGAATAACATTGAATGCAATATGCTATGAGAGCTTTTTATCTGTGAACAGTTCCCCTCAAAAGTCCTTTAAAATTATTCTCATTTTGTCAATATAAATTTGCGTAGTTAATGAAATTACAAATATAATTATTTTGAAACTGGTAAATATCTCCATATAATATAAAATGAACTTAAACCACTTTCAAAGAAAACGGATCAATTAATTCTTTTATGAAATTTTATCAATTTATTTGTATTGACGTAATATTATATAATAAAAGCATAGAAACCAGACTTCATAACTACAAGCTCTACAATGCTATTAAATACAAGAAATATAAAAAAAGAAAATTTAAGTCAATTCCTACTTTGAATGGATGAATAGATAGTCTTTTATTAACGATTGAAAATTTGAAAAAGATATATATATATATATATATGGAAGAAATTTATATAAAATATAGAACATAACAGGGAAAAAAAATTAAGATCAAATCTAATGAAATACAAATAAGAACCTAGCGAGTCAAAATGCAATTTCGGACTTAGGACCGAATAAGTGGGGTTAAACTAGTTTGAAGGCGCCAACATTCCCCCTTTGCAACTCGGTAGGAAAGACCAAAATAAAATAAATAGAAATTTAAAGTATAAAAATTCTAAGTATAAAAAATCCAAAGTATAAAAAATCTCATAGAAATATGAAAGAACAACCGACTACTATTAAGCAAAAAATTCTCCCAAAATGTTTAAGCAGAAAAATATCAAAAGAATTACCCAGTAAAAGGATTTTTCCAAAAAGATTTTAAAACTTCTGCTCACAGAGCTTATTCCAGGAGATCCAACACTCTTGAAACCGATGGAAAGCTTTTATATGTTGTGATAAAAATCTAAATTGCACTTAAACGCATCCTTTATACCAGCTTGTAAGGAAGACGCCAAGAAAGATTACATTCAAATTTGGTAGGCTATAACTTGGTTGGTTGTCACAAATGTAGAAAATTGGTTGGTTGTCAAAATGTAGAAATTTGGTTTGGTTGCTAAAAATGTAGAAATTTTTCATATTATAGGATTTTTAAGAAGGGTGTTTAAAAAATAAACTGTGTGAAGAGTGTTAAAACAGAATCTTCACAGCAAAACCACTAAAATGCTGACTTTGAAATCCTATTGTTGTATGGTGGTTTTGAAATCAGAAATAGCAAGACGATTAATGTATTTGTGATGAATATATGTTCTTAAGAAGTTAAAAGGATAGTCATGATCTAAGCAGCATTGTAAGAATTTCTTGATATTATTAAATTTATCTATTTTGTTGGTAGTTAAGTTATCATTAATACATAGGGAGTTAAGTTATCATTAATATATATATATATATATATATATATATATATATATATAGGGAGAGAGTGAACTAATAGTAGAAATTGCAAAAATAGCATGATTTGTCTGCATTGTTGTAACAATGCACACCCGGTTTGGCTGAAGAACCAGTTTTTGACGCCAACTTTTGTCATTGTTTTAACAGTTACATAGTTACAACAATAGAGACAAATTTAAGTTGGCGTCGAAAATCGGTAAATAATTTAATTAATCGGTAATTAAAGAATTAATATTTGAAAAAAACTGTATTAACATCAAGTGTCATCCACTACAATTTAAAAAAAGTTTTTTTGGAACTTGATTGGATGAATAGAAATTATTTTATCAACGATTGAAAATTTGAACAAGATAAAAAAAATACATTTAGAGAGAGAGAGCGAGCTAATAGTAGGAATTGAAAAAGAATGAAAATCTTTCAATATAAATTGCTAAAATTTCAGTTGTAACAAGAAAATTATTTTTTCTGCCAACTTAACCAAACTATCAGATTTCTAGTGGACAAGTGAACAAATAGCGAAAAAAAGACAGTAACAATGAAGCCGAGCTTCAGAAAAGTTCTCTGAAAGAAATTTCCTTTACTCAGATCGGAACAAATACTCATGCGCTATTAATAGGGTTTCTTATTTCCCAATCCTTTTCTCCTCCCGGGAATTTCCGGGAAATCCTAGAAAGGTAACAGTTATTCTTAGAAATCCCAGGAATGCATGGAAGTTTCGAAAAACTAAAACAAGTTACTTTTAATTGGCATCAATAATAATATAAAATAAGGATGCACATAAAGTTCCAAAAATTATATTCATTTATATACTGAACTAAAAAAAATACACACAAAGAAAATATACTGGTTATTCAATTTTAAAGTATGATTTAAGAAAACGTAAGCAATCTATTTTTTTTATCACTCAGCCGGGTTTTTAGCTTTGTTATTAACAACCCGTCTGCAGAAAACGCTTTCTCTGATTTGAGGAATTTTTTTCAAAGCCTCATTCAGTTTCATAATATTTTATGATCAATTTTCTGTTGAGTCAAATAACTGCAACTTGCCGAAGCTAGAACTCTTCCTAGTTGAAAAAAATAGGACCTTTGTCTTAGAATGGATCGCTTTTTCTAATTCATTTGTCTAACATTAAATATTTTTGTTTCTAGTTCCTATGTTCTCTTCTGAGTGCGAAGATTTGGAGAGTGATAAGTCCCCATAAAAGTCTTTGCATTATTATTTTAGCTTGTCTAATCAAGTAGCTTTTATTTGGTAAACGAGAAATACCAACAGTAACTGCAATAGTTTTATACTTTCTCCCAAAATTTAGATATTGCATTAATCCAATTAAGGTATCCGACTACTTGCGACAACTTTAAAAAAAAAATGGAGATATGGAGATTTTTTTCCGGATTTTACATTTGTTTAGTACATTTTTAAAAAAATATGCTAAAATTAAGAAGATAAAAAGAAATTATTACTACTAAAATAAGAAAAAAGGGGTAAAAATTTACAAAAAGTAACATAAACGCGGCCCACATTTTGTACCAAAAGTTTATGAACACATTTTCCATTTTTCAATTCTGATGTTTCGCTGTGATATTTATTTTTCAAATGACCTTCAGGATAAGAGATATTTTAATTTTTACAAAAACTACAGCTCTTTATTTTAGTTATTATATGAAATTGCTTAAAATAACAGTAATTATACTCACATAAGGGACTATAAATTTTGTAATAAAACAGTGATTGATAAATCTGAAGGTTAAAACACTTCTACTATTATACAGAACATACACAAAAAGTTTCAGTTAATTATTTTCAAAACTTTTTTTAGCAATCGCTGTCCGCGTTTGAGCATTTTTCAAAAAAAAAAAAAAAAAAACATTTCGAGTAGAACGCATTTTAAAGTATGACATCTTGCTTAAAGTAATGACATCTGCTTTTACTAAACCACTTGTAGTTTTTGTTCTAGTGAACGGAAAATAATAAACTTGGTGTTTTTATACAGCTAATAAGATGGTCTTGAAAATGAAATCATAAAGAAAATTGTCAATTTTTGGCAAAATCCACAATTTTAGAGTAGTCGGAGCCTTAAACTAACTTGGGTCTCTCATTAATTTTTGGAATAGAGAACATTTAAAATTCTTAGTAAATTCTGAGTGACATTCGTTCCATTCTCCAAAAAGATAAAGTAAATACTCCTTCGGTAGTTAGGAAAGTCGTATTTTGACTGTATAGTTTATTAGGCGAATTTTTACTAGCATCAAGTCTGTTACGTTAGTAGTCAAGAGTTTCAAATTCTATGTTAAAGCCCTCGAGTAGCTGAACAGTGCGTCGTTCATTCTCACTCAATCATTGGCCATAATTTGTTCTTTTCAAACAATATTTCTGAAAATGCTGATTTTGTCTCTAAAAATCTTCCAAGAATTGATTATTTCAGCCACGTGTCGTCTCAGGGAATTCCTGGGGACCAAGTATGATTCCCGGGAATATATAAAATATAAAAATCTTGCGAATTTTCGGGAAAGAAACCGTAGCTATTATGGATAAGATCAAGGAGTTAGTCATAAGAATGAGATTTCAGTTCTCCAGAATTAAAAAAAAATCATTTACTTCGCACAGCTTATATTCTGGTTTTTATAAATTACCATTTGAAATAATCTATTAATTCGTCGTTTTCATAGAATGGGTAGAATAATAAATTTTCTGAAGTTTTTTCAGGAATTCACACAAATTAATGAACTAATTTACTCAAACATATAATTTTTGTGTTATTAAAATAGGTTTCGTCCTGAGCGAAAACTTTAGTTCGATCAAAGGCTCATAGCAACAGTTAGCTAATGAATAGAGTTGAATATAAATATACGAGGGTATTTAGCAAATAAATAACTGTAAACGATCCCGTTTATTCAGTTCTTATACATGAAAAACCTGTTAGGACAAAAAAAGAAATATTCTCCGCTTGTAACAAAAAACGATAGTTATCCAAACAAGTTAATTGAATAATCAATATTTTACATTTCCCGTTCATAAATTTTCTAGCTAATCAATTAACAGGTTACTAAAAATGGTTGATGTGCCTGTTGCTAGCGCATATAATTATTTCCTCTTCGATATATGATTGGTGTTTTTGGGCTTGAATTGTTCCTGTGTTGAAAAAAACAATTGAGAAATTTCTTATGTTTCAACGATATTGCATTATCTTCACATAGTTTTTCAATTTTTATTTCTATTATATTATTGGTGAACTTCGCAACAATTTATGAATATATATATATAACTATATATATTGTTGTATGAAGAAAAGAAATAAGAAGTTAATAATTAAAAAAGTTTATTAAATGCACTATGATATTCAATTTTCGCTAGTTTATATATATATATACACATTAAGCAAATTTAATAATCGCTTATACAAATATTTTTATCTTATTTTATGCGTATATATCGGTATACGTAAGTATTTCATATTGGGCTAAATTCATGCGACGTCATAGTCATATGACAACTGAAATTGTTTCCAGCGGAACAATTCATAAATTCATGTGACGTCATAGCCTTGTAATAAATGCAATAATGAGTTTCCAGCCAGTCTCAGTGTATATCGTCTCAGTGTTGCCATCTTTTGAGTCTTACAGAAACTTTTTTTAAAGTATATATTTGTCAACAATAGTAACGCGCTAAAGTAAGCAAAATGCGCTTGAAAAATACACGAATAATATACGAATTTTTTAAAAAAATGTTGCGAAAAACTCTTTGAAAATTTTTTATATTTAAATATTTTTACCCAATTATAAAATTCGAATTTGTACTTAAATTTTACAAGTAGAACAAACAACAAGTGCACGTCTAATATCAGTTTTGAATTGAATGGAGAACACGTGATTACATTTATTATGCGCCTGTCATAAGTTTATACCATTCCAATAATTTCGAAATTGCATTTACATCGTTCACAATAAATTCTTATACATACAATAAGATTTTTAATTTTAAGAGTGTTTTTGTGAAGCTAATGAACAATATTTTACACCTTTATATTTACAAATAATATACAAATATTACTACTAATAATATTCTAATAATATAATAAATACTTATGAAATCTAAATAATTGCAAATTGTATTTTCCTCACTCACCTCCTATTCAGAGATATCCTTATGTCCTCGTAACACGAGGAGTAGTTTGAGGATTCTGTGACCGTGTCCTCATCCTCTATATATTCGTGCTCAGGTACTGGAGAGTGGCAGGTTAGGTTCTCTTGCTGCTCTGTCGTAAAATAGGCTTCATGGATGGCTATAAAGCTAAGTTTACCACAGTCAAGATGGAGAACATCATTGTAGCATGTAGCTTCTCGACGGAATTCTAAAAGGACAAAAAAAATTACATTCAACTTAAAAAACAACAACTTAAATGCTAATAAATGATTCTGCAAATTATGACAGTTTATTTTAAAAATTTAGGCATTATTCGTAGTTAGTTAAATAATGGTAATTATTTAAAAGGCTGAATGATTTCATATGCAATGCTAATACCATCTGATCGGAGGTGTCAGATCGAGGCCCTCGAAATTTATAGAGGCATCGGGCTAATAATCAGGGGCATAACTACCACCGTATCAGCTGTATCGATGATATGGGGCCTCCAAACTACAGGGGCCCTAACATGTGTTTCTACAGTCCCACTGACAGGGTTCCCATATCTAAAAAAAGGGCCCTGAAGGAATTTTGATGCAGAGACTTTCAGAGTTATGCCAGTGTGCTAATAATATTACATATTACTAGTCCTTTGCCTAGTATGTAATGATTTCGTATTTCTTCAACGAATTTTATATGAAATATGTGTAGAAAAAACTGTTCTTCATTTAACGAATATTATATCAAAAACAAACGTTGAGGAAATTGTATTATTGCAAACTTTTTTCCCTAACAAACTGTAAGGAGAAGGAGCCACAATATTTTTTTTAATATATTTATTGCATATAAAAGTAATAAGAAAATGTTTTCTAAATAAAAAAATTGAACTCAGAGAGATGTAAGTAATATAAACATATAATCAATCAGAGGGATCTATGTAATATAAACACATAATTAATAATAGTAAATATTGTAAGCAAACATATTACTTTCAGGAAATTTACATTTAATCGGAAATTCCGAATGTGGTTCAGGTATGGTACACCATTTGGAGGTCTTTGGAAATTTAAAAAAGGTCTACAGTATACCAAGGGTTTAGAACAGGGGTCTTTAAACTTTTTTGACTCATGGAACCCTTAGAACAGCAAGGTGTTTTAGAGGAACGTCATTCAAAAAACACCCAGGTTTAAAACAATATATCTTAAAATGATATTTAAAGTAGATCATCATGTTGTAGGTATTTTGAGTAAAAACAATCAAAGCAAAGTATTTTAATTGACATTAACAAATTTCAATATATAATGTTAGCATAATTTACTCATTAGTAATACTAATTTGTGCTCCAAGAGCCTAATTTGTCACCTACCCATGCAATATATTTAGTAGCTGGGATGTGCTTGCATTTCTTGCACACAAACTTTTGAAATCTAGTTCTGTTGAAATTATTAGTAGTCGCATTTAATAGTCTGCGTTTAATTTGTATATATATGTTGCCACACATATGTTGATAAATATTTTTCACTTAAAAACATTGTTCTGAATGACACTAAAATGTATATCCTGTGTGTTCCTCATGAATTTGCATCCTAAAATTTGTACTCACTTGAATTTAGATTTCCATGTAGAATCTCTTGTTTCCTTTCCTGCATTGGCAAACCTACTAATTTATCATTGTACTCAAAAAGACATTTTATTCATTCATATGCTTAGTTTTCTCTTCCGGAAGAGAGAGAGAGAGAGAGAGAGAAATATTCTCTAATAGATGTTAGGCGTTCTTTTAGAAATGTTCTCTTATAAATGTTAGACGTTCTTTTAGAAATGTTCTCTTATATGCGATTTTTTTTATAAATAAAAAAAGAATTTTCAATAATAAAGCTAGTTTTACAAAATATTGCACTAACGAATATAAAATTATTTCATTGAGCCTGGGATCTTAAGCAATAGAATATTTACAACATAAAGAAAAAATGTCAATATATTCTATTATATTATGTAACAGTTAGGAACTATTATAGTTATTATGTACAAATAAAATTTTGAGCTTGCTTTGTTTTGAACAAAAGCTTAAACACTCGTGGAACCCCTGGTTATGCCTTGTGGAACCCCAGGATTTCGTGGAACACAGTTTGATGACTACTGGTCTAGAACATCCATGAAAATTTTTTATGTTTTTAAACTCAATTTATTTTTAAATAGAATCGTGTTTTTAAGGTTTATAATAATTACATAATAATATCCGTTTTATTCTGTAAATATATAATCTAGGTTTTCTTCGAAGGTGTAGTTTACTCAATCTACAGTGGAATGTCGTAAAATTTTAAAAAATAAAACATTAATAATACACTACTTTTTTCGAATTTTCTGTTCATATTTTTAGTTAAATTGTCATCTATAACTTTACGCACAATTATTATGATATATTAAATGCTCTATATATTATACTGAAAAATGTAATGAGGTCAATGAACAAAAAATTATTCTTTTAAAAGAGGTTAAATGTTGGGGAAAAGTTAGATAGATAAGAAGATATTCTCAATCGGAAATAAAATTTTGAAAGACTTTATATCACTCTCAGTTTAGAACTTTGTTTTCGCTAAAAATATTCAGACTTGCAAATTTATCTTTTTTTTTACTTTATGGTTATAAATAGTAAAAATTTTGAAGTATACCTTTTTACTTTTAAGAGATTTTCTTAACAGTAGTAGAACATAAATGTAGCTTGGGTTTAACAGAACACAAATTTTTTTTTTATTATTCTTAATAGAATATCTTCTGAAGCTAAAATTATTTTCATATTTTACACCCAAGAAAAATTTAATTCGTAAACGGGTAATATTAATAATGTTCATTAAAATAAACATTAGTTATTACAATATTTTTTTAATTTTAAACATGTAAAAGACTCGACTGTGTTTACTGATTAAAAAACTTTAAGATTATAGAGGTAGAAAAATTAAATACGCAGCTAACGAAACTGTTGACAATGCAAAGGATCAAAGCAACTAATTTTTTCTTTCTTTCTTTTTTGTAACTTTCTCTGCAAGGGTCAAAAGGGGAAAAGAAATAGAAATAATAGTATTCAAGGTAAAAGCCTAGAGCAAACACAGCAGGATGTCCAAAACACATAGCTTTACTCTCTCTTTCTCTACTTTCGAAACTCCACCAAACTTTGGACATAATGAATTACGCATAACCTTGGTAAGTTAAACAAGACGCACAGCAGAATCTATTCGTATCTTCTCTTCCTCTGAATATAAATCAGTTCTGTTCTGCCATATGGCCTAAGACTTCTTTCGCACCAATAGTCAGCGGACGACAAACTGTTTCTCCAGGTCTTCGTGAAGAATTCTGGTAGATGAAGGTAGTAGCAAAGATCATAGCATTACAAGGGCTTCTTTCAGAAAGATTACAATTCTGAAAAGCGTCGGACACGAAGAGGTTATAAGTTCAAGATGGGATTCAAATTAAAAGGAAAGGGGTTCTACTCAAATTTAGATTTGGAAGTTCACTTGGAAAATTTGTAGCAATCTTCAATATGGTTATTTTGAAATAGAATCATAATCAAAATAATGTAGAAGGAAATTAAATAAAAACAAAAAATAAATTTAATCTGTTAGAAATATGGATTGAGCATAGTAAATGTTTTATTTCATAATTATAGAATATATGAATAAGTTAAATAAAATACTAACATGTAATATGTTTATAATATTAAATGCAGCACTTTAAATATACAAGATCAAAATTTAGTTTCCAATTTAATATTCTGTTACAAATAATTTTTTAAATATTTATTCTGAACATTTAACTTTAAAAACGTAAGAGATATTTGCCCATTAACATCAGATTTTGTGGAGGGGGGGGGATATTTCCTTGCTACTTAAAAATAAGTCTTTAAAATTGCTTAATTTGTGGTTGAATTGACTTTACTTTCTGAAACACCGTGACCATAAATGGTGACATTCGTTTATTCTAAATCATGAAAATGATGAAGATGATACTTGAATTGGAATTTGCATGCCCAAACTTTCACAGCTCATCAAATGCTGGATTATTGCAGTATCAGAAATAGCATGAAGTTAATCCATATCGTCATTTATCAAGCAAACGAGCATGTAAAAGCATATAAGTGCTTTTCATAAAGAACGGAAATCATATTTTTTTAACATAAACCAGAATATAAAACTTGTTAATTATAATTTAAATTGCTCCAAGATATTCATTTTTATCAACAAGAATTTATTGAGTTCTTCTCTTTTTCAACAGTAAACAGAAAAAAAAATCAGACAATGTAAAATGAATTTTAAAATGATTTCACTTTTCTTACAACAAAAATAATAATTATCTACCTTGATTTTTTTCCGAATCAAAGAAAAAAATTTTTTACCCACCATATATAAATCATTAAACATTGTATTGGCAATAATTAATGGCATTTTGACCAAAAAATACCTTACAAATGCAAATACAAATACTATTGATAATAAAACAAGAGTATTAAAAATGTTAAAGAAGAATCACTATTCAAGATTATTATTTCTACACTCGCATATGAGCATGGAGTTAAACTTAAATAGGAATTAGTATAACAATTAATACGACATCTCAAAACTAGTTTTAGTATCATGAATGTT
>BMAO01036568.1:0-77209 GCA_019973975.1 Trichonephila clavata | reverse complement strand
CAAATGTTATCTAAAGAACTCTATGAAAAAAAAATGAAGCCATAAGTGAGCCAAGGCACACTCCACCCTGTCAAAAAGACACAAGCAAGAAAAAGTTTAACTTGCTATTTGTCGATCATCAAAGGACAGTAAAACTGCAATAACTTGAGCAACTTGACAGTTTTCCCCCCAATAGCATTCCTGTAAAAATGTTAGCGAATAGAATCTGGGATTTGTGTGCTTTATTGAAGTCACGCACATTTACAACTTTTGGTTCAGTTTGATTGGAATTTTTCCTCAAATTATAAAAGAAAAATTGAAATTATTCACTGGGATAATGATTTTTGTCGTGAACAAGAAAAATAATTAAAAAAAAAAAAAAAGGATGGGGTGACTCAGTCCCCGAAGAACAATTAGTGTTAGTATCGAGTGCGTGCCGGCTCCTGGTTAAAATAAAATTCGAACCAGATTTTCCGTTAAAAATTCGTTATAATCCATACGAACTCTAAAACATAATTCTATGCGCTAAACAAAACGTCCTTTAGAGATTACATTGTCCACGAGGTCAATTGGATGTGACGTTAATACTGCAAATATATATATAAGGAAATCATTCATCTAGACAGGCACTGACCCTAGTTATCAAGTGAATTCGGTTAGTTTTCGTTTCTGATCACCACCACTTCGTTCTGCCCTTTGGTCTTGCCTTTTATCCGTATAATGAGAGCATCCCTCTCGCGTTAAAACACTTAAGGCAATATGGCACCATCTTCACAATTTTTTCACTTTTTAATACTTGATATTTGGTCTTAATTGTGTTTTATAAAGGTTAATATTTAATAATAATTCCATACAAAATTTTTTTAAATTTGTCGCAAATGTTTGTAAAATTTAAAATTTTTGAACTTTTAAAAACATTTTTTAAAATTCCTAAGGCTTTTTTTTAAATATGTTTCTTTTCTTTCAAATCCCCCCCCAAGTACCTTATCATATACTTCATAAAAATGTGCATGAATTTTTTTCTGCTTCTGCTCTTTAATTTTTTTTATAGTTAAACTTCCAAAAATTCTAAAAAAAACCCCATTAATTTTGATTTTGAAGCCTTTTAGAAAAAGTACTAAACATGATAAAGCTAATACCATGGACAGTTTACAAAACATACATTTCAGAACATGTATAAAAAATTTCAAATCCATAATTATCAAAAGGCAATAGGGTTTTGAATAATAGTACATGTATAAAAATTCAACATGAAGAAAAAGGAGTTTGAATTTTCATTCCATGAACAGCATGATATAATATTCATCGAATAGTCTGAAACTTTTATGAAATGTTAATTGGCTTATTTAAAACTGTTTACCATAAGAAATTGAAAAAATGTAGGACAATTAAACAGTATACTGTCATAATGAATATAAAGAAGAAAACGAATGAAAGATTAATATTTATAATCATAAAACTTTATCTTAATAATTATAAAAAAAAATACGCACACTTCAGAACTAATTCCATGCTCAGTTTGACAACTCAAATAATGCGCAACATGTACAAAATATGTTTATGCCTTTATTTTTTATTTCTATGATTTTAAAAGCCTTCGCATGTTAAATATTACACACGATGAAAGCAAAATCAAATAACAATTTATAGGTTAAATATATCATAATCTAAGAACTGCATCTGCACATTTGTGTAAATAAATATCTTAAAATATTTTAACAATAAAAGTGTTGAATTTCACACACATGGGATATATATATATATATCATCAAAAACAAATATATAAAAGTGGGAGAGTTTTGTTATTCTTGTGAATTAAATTTTTAATTATCTGAGTTATCAAAATGAGATTTAGTATTTGTGCTTGGGAAAATCCGTTTGAAGTTTTAAGTTCATTTATAATAATATCATAAGAGTACGCACAACTTTTAAGTTTGACCAAATCCATTTGCTCCCCCCCCCAATAAACAATACACAAACTAGAATTTTTGCATGAATTGCACAATTCTTTCTTGAAATGATTTGTTGCTGTATATATAATTCTACATATGTCAGTTTCCTTAAAGTGCGGTAGAAAAATAATTAATTCATATTTTATCACGGGATCTTTTCTAGTAGATGATCTGAAATGTGGGCGTGGTAGTTGCTGTCCAGGATCAAATATTGCTCCATAACTTTATAAAAATGCAGGTATATATATATATATAAAGTTTTGAAATTTAACAGGCATGTTTATAAAAATTCGAGGTATCAAATAAGGCAATAGAAATTTTTCGATAGTTTGATGATTTTTTGGGTACCTTATCGCGTTAATTTGATCGAAAGCGATCAAAGGATATTTTTCACGAACGCGTTGATTATAATGTTGAAATTATTCAAAATAAGAATTTTTTGGACCTTATATCGATATGTGTGACGATTTTTGTAAAGTTCCCGATTTTCTTTCCTTTTACAACAGACTTTTTATTTTCTGTTAAATCAAAATGTAAATTTGTATTTATGGGTGTAATTTTAATCCTGTTGGCTCCTTTCCCCAAGAGGCCGTGGTACCCTAGTGGTCAAGGTAATGGACTGGTGCGGCGTGTCATGAGTTTGAGCTTTTACCGCTGAAACCCCCGTGTAGGGAAGCGATGCACGTTAAATCTGTCGAGAGCTTAAACGTCCTCCCATTGATGTGGTGTGGTAGTTAGGAGAGGAGGTTCCAGCTCTGGTGTCGTCCTCGTCACTTGACCGTGATTCAAAGTTATGAGGTTCGTCGCCAAAAGCCCTCGAGTAGCTGAACGGCGCGACGTTAATATTCACTCCCTCCCCAAATCTAGACAAGTGAACCGGTTTGAATGAAATAAAGAGCATTCGACAGAGCAAACAATAATGAAGGTTTCTCTAGAAATACAATTTGCCTTTGATTGCCTCTGATTTGTCTAGTTTAAAGACTCATTTGCAGTCCTTAAGGTTTTTAAGAAAATGTTTTGAAATATTTTCAGAGGTAGATGGGAAAAGTTTTTTTTTCATAGAAACTTCGTTTATTAATTAATTAAAAGCTTTTATTTAACTTACAATGTATGTATGTATGTAATTTGTTCGGGTGGAATCTTGCAACTCAATTTTGAAGCTGATATCTTCCTCCCATTGAGCTGAAATTTTGTATACACGTTTAGTTTGGATGACAATGCATGTTTTGATCATTTATATTCCAATATTGCAATTAATTAAAAAGATATTAATTAAAAACGTTAAACTAGTTTTAGGCGCCAACTTGGATATATCTGCATTGTTGTAATAATTTTATCGTTACAACAATGACAAAAGTTGGCGTCGAAAATCGATTTTCAGCCAAACTGGAATTTCATAACGTTGCGCTATTGACTGTATTAATTAACTTTGTCTAAAAAATAATTACATTTCCACAACGTAAAAATAATCTAATTTCTAGAACATATGCAATTTTTTTTACAAATTTCTATCTATTTCTTGGATTTAAATTCAAAACAAAAAAAGTAGAGCTATTTTTCAAGTAGATTGGTACATTGTATACCTTTCTCAATGCTGCCAAGTTAAACTGAGATGGAGTATTATAGAAATTCTAACTTTAACCCTTAACTGGTTTGCCCGTACACCTTACGGCTACTGAAAGTTAGCCACAACCGGTTTGCCCGTGCGCTGTACAGGCACCGAAATTTTTTATTTCTATATTTTATTTGCACAGACATTTTTATTCCTATAATAAGGTTATTAGTATAGAGTGTGTCTTTAGGAGATGCAGAGAGAGAGTTTGTCCATGGTACTGAACTACTCTTCATTCAGAATTTTGGTAGTGGTGAAGGTGAGAATTTTTCACTGAAGGCAAGAATATATATTCTTGAAAATATTGGATAAAGAACAGGGATTTACAAGGCAATGTACAATGTGTTGCCTAAGGAAAATGGATAGATAATCCAAAGAAGTCGCGATATTATCTCTATCCCCATTGGAATATAAGACTTAATGTTACACTATTCTTCATATTGTGTGTGCATATAAATATGCACACACACACATGAAATCCTATCAATCGTATGAAAGAGGTATGAACATGAAATTTTTTGGTAAGTGGAAGAAAACATATTTTAAGTTATATGTGAAATATTCTTCATAGTACGCAGAATGTACTTATTAAAAGCAAACATTTAAGGTTTTTGTGTTCAAGAATTATAAAATAAAAAAAAATGAGTAAAATTTTAAACCGGAGATTAAAATAAAAATCTTCCATTTTCGCCCGTTCTGTTAATTATTATGCTTAGTTACATGCAGTTAAAAATGGGCTTTTTTGGGAAAATTTTGGTCAAAAAAAATTGACCGCTTAAGAGGTTAATCTATGAAGCTCAGACAAAATATAATTATAGAATCGGAAAGATCATTTATTTCGTCTCGATACAGTATAATGTTTTTTACAAAATAATATTTTTATTCTTACGATTTTTTTTAAATAAGTCAAAATCGGTGCGTTTTTATGAAAATAATGTCTAAATCAACGCGCATAAATTTTTTTTTGTTTAAATGAATCGACATTCCGTACTAAAACAGTTCATGATTTGCTCTTTTAGAATCAATCATTTAAAAATAAAATATCGAAATATTTTTTTTTTTTACGATTTTTCAAAAAATACTCAACATTTTAATATTTAATAACTTTGTCATTTATGAAGAAAATCTCATAAAACTTTTTCGTGTGTAGGATAATATTACCCAAGATCTGTACGAAGATTGAAGGAATTGCTTAAAATTTACTGATTTAAGAAAAACTTGTGTTTTTCGTCTAGTATCCTTTTTGCGAGAATTCATTTAGCTCGACTGTTCGAAAATAACTGGCTAACACCTTGCAACAACAATGCGTTGAATGAGATGAACAGACTAAGAAACCTGTCCAGTGATAACTAAAAAGTAAAAAATAAATTAAAAGTAAAAAACTTTTTTAAGAACAAGCTTTTATTTAAAAGCTCTAAAAGAATAAAATAAATTTTTCTTTAAAATTTTTTTACTATCAACTTATAACGTCATTACACAATTTATATGATATAAAAGCTTGTCGCGAGATTACCTCTGCAGATAAATAAGTAAATTAAATACTTGATCTGATTGATTTCAGTTTCTTAAATTTTCAAACTAAGTAAATAAGAGTGCTTTAATCTGCGACAAGCTTTTATATCATATAAATTGTGTAATGACGTTATAAGTTGATAGTAAAAAAATTTTAAAGAAAAATTTATTTTATTCTTTTTAGCGCTTTTAAATAAAAGCTTGTTCTTAAAAAAGTTTTTTTACTTTTAATTTATTTGTAGCAATCAAATCGAGGAACTGTGAAGGTATAAGAAACAAAGCGGGAAGACAGAAATTCATTATAGGATTTAGGTTCACCAATTGAAAATGACCTTCAAATGACCATTTAAGGAACTAAATACCTTATTTTCCCGATAATTAGACACGCTCTTATATTATTTTTTTTACTGCGGAAGACACATTGAGTCTCATTTCAAAGGGATGCCTTGTTTTTCATTTACAAAATTTACATTTGTTCAAATGCCGGCTGGATGGCGTAGTTGGTTTGGCACTGGGCCTTGTACACCCAAATTTGCGGGTTCGACCTCGACCCAAGTCGGTGGATTTTCATAACGCAAAAGGTTGATAGCGTCCATGAAGTATGATTATGCGACAAACATCCTTAGAGTGCCTGTATGGCTTAAGTGCTGTTGGCAAAATTAAATTCCTGGACAATTTTCCATCGTCAAAGCTCAGATGCTTCCCTGTGTGGTGGAAACTAAACATAAAAATTACATTGCGGTGATTAGTATTTCACCTATATTGTGCCCCTTTAAAAAACGATCCCATCTCTAGGGGAATGTTCCAGGTTTGCAGTGGAATTTATGACAACTTCAGAAGGGCGACAGCAGCATGAGGAACAGGGACGTCTTAAGGCATTGGGCCCGGGCCCAAGGCCTCGTTCTCAATGGGGGCCTTGTTTCGTTCTCGACTCTATCTTGATAATACCGGATCCAGATTATTTTAATGGACTCTATCTTGATATTGGTAGGTTTCATTAAATTAAGAGAATTGTGAGCCACTTTGCCGAATATGACTGTTTCCTGAACTAAACCAATTTGACTTATCAAAATAAAAGATTCTACTGCCAAAGAGTCCTCGTGTAATTCTAGGATGAAATCAGTGGGGTAACGGAGAGTATTAGGCTCCTCCCCCCCTGGATTTGAGGCCCAAGGATCTTACAAGGATTGCAAAACTATAGGCTTTGGGCCTTCTAGGAATCCTGGGCCCCCCGCAATGCGGGGTGTACTTTACGCCACTGGGTGTCATCTTTTTTCATTCTAACTAAAAATGAACGCAAGACCAAGTAAACAAAACAAACTATCCAAAAACTTCTAAAACGAATAGTTCTTTAACCCTTTTTATAGAGTGGATGTTGTTTTGGGTTATCTCATCAAAAAACCACTATTTTAGAAACAGCTACGGGAAATTAGTATCGATGTTTTACCTCAGGAAGCTGACTACAGTTAACAATTCAGAAGTGGAAAAAGGTGTGAACCGCAACAATGCAAAGGGTGGTCTCGATAACGAGCAGATGATAAATTGAGAGATTAAAAAAAAAGGAAAAAAAAAAGTAAGTGTTGGATGGGGGAGGGGAACCAAAACTAGGTCAAAGCACCGGGTTCACAAAAAGAATGTCCACTGTCCACCCGCATTTCAGTTCAGTGTTTTGTGATGCATCCACACTGCAAGTTCGTAGTGTTCGTCTTCATCTGGGGTTTTGTTCCAATCGATGGGTTTGCACTGAAGAAGGCCAAAAAAGTAATCAGTAAGTTTGAAAGAAATAATAATTTCGTACCTTAAAAAATTGATTAGGAGTTTAATTTTTCTGAAAGATTTTTGTGAAAAATTATTTGTGTAAATTGTTCTCGAAGTTGCTATGAAGTTTTAATTTACAAATTAAAATGCATAAGCAACGAACGTATGGCTTTTGAAATGTCACATTTTACACCCTAATAGCAATGGGTTTTTTTTTTCTTTTAAAAATGTAATATCAATATTTAGGTTTTAATGGGAAGACAGCTGGAAATATCGAAGTTTTCCGGAACTTTACCTAATTTTTAATAAAAAAATATAATTCATCTCAAGATATAAAAATGTAAAGCAAAATTATGTCAAACAAGTATCAGTTTTAAAAAGTCATGGGAAATTTTTATCTCATTTTATGTTTATTTTCTCCATTTTTAAAATGACATACTATTCCCAAAGGAAAGGAATATTAGAACCCGATTTTTTCTTTTTTTCTTTACCACTTATAAATTACCATTGCTTTCCCAAACTGTTTATTTCCTTGTAATATTTCTCTTAAATCTACTCTATGTTAATAATTTATATGAAAACATCAAATGACATTAAAATATAATATATATATAACCAAGAAAAACCAATAAAAATATTCGATTTTAATATACATAGTTTAAAGTTGAAATAGATTGCCTTATGACAGGGGTGACGAACCTTTATGGTCCGCGTTTCATTTTTTCTGAAGAAATTTTTATTGAGGCATAGACGTGTCATCAAATAATTTTGAAGTGATTATTGGAAAAATAATAAAACAAAATACAAACAACTCAAAATTTTTTATTTAATACGAAAAAATACATTTTTGCACTGTATTGCAGTAAATGTTTTCGTTATACGTGTAATTCAAATTAAAGTAACATTAGTGTGATTTCTCTGTTGTTACAGATTAGATGACAAATAACTTATGTTAGGATTGTAAGACAATAACTAACGAGTGTGCTTCCCACGCACCGCGACCGATCACTCGTGTTTTTTTGTGATACTTCATAGTGAACTTTGTTATTTTGAACCAAAATGCAAACAGTTTCCATCGGTGGCATGCCCAAAATATTGTGTCGCGTGCCATCAATGGCACGCGTGCCCTTGGTTCGCCATCCCTTCCGTATGATATTGTCGATTAGGAAAAAAAATTCGTGCAATTTTTATCTTGTTTGGGGAAACATTCAAAAATCCAAAGTCGGTCCACTCTTAATATCGGTAACTATCAGAAAAGAATTTTGCTTCCCTTTGAGATAAAGGGGTGGCCATGGTAGCCTAGGGTCAGGGCCGGCATATAATGAGTTCGAATCCTAGTACCTTTGAACATCCACCATGTAGAGGGGCTGATCAAAGTCCTCCCATTGACGTGGTTTTGTAGGTTGGAGGGTGTTGTACCCGCTGAAGTGTCTTCCTGGTCACTTGACAAAATTCCCTTCAAAATTAAGAGGTTGCCAATAGCTCTCGTGTAGCTTCAGAGTGGGGCGAAAATTAAAATTAAATGAAGCACCTACAGAGAAAGACCCACCTGGTAGAGTGGTCTTTGTAGCCAAGTGGTCAAGGTATCGGACTCGTGGCTAACATGTCATGAGTTCGAGCCTAGTAGCACTGAAGACCCGCCGTGTTGGGTCTGTTAAATCTGTCAAGAACTCAAACGTCCTTCCGTTTGTGAGGTGTGGTAGTTAGGAGAGGGAGGTGCCTGCTCAGGTGTCGTCCGCGTCACTTGACTATGGTTCAAACTTAGGCGGTCCATCGCCAAAAGCCCTCGTGTAGCTGAACAGTGTGACGTTAATATTCACTCACTCACCCACTTGGTAGAGGAGTGGATGCGTAGTGATGTAATCTATATAAGCCAGTAACAGCCTCCACACCATGGCGATCATTTTGGTGTAGTGGTTAAGTTACTCGGTATCGGACCTAAAAGTCCCGGGTTCTGTCCTACCAGATAAGAGTGCCACTTCAGATGTACGTCACAAATCTGTCTGGGGTCAAATTTCTTACGTTGGCTTGAAAGTACGAAAAATGGTTCCACAGTTTAGATACCGTCCTCATGATTTGATTGAGACACTAAATTACGAGGTCTTATGTCAGCGTGGACGTTGAATAAGTTCAAGGCTTCGAACCGGAACTGAACCGAAAAAAATATCAGTTTATTTCGGTTCGATATATCTTCAGTCATTTTGTTACTCTTACTGAGATTTATCGATAGTTTCTAATTTAATGTCAATCATAGAATTATCAACATTACATGTACATTGCTTCTCGATTTCCTATTTTTAATTTTCACTAGTACTTTTCTGTTTTAGTTTCGAATGAAACTACTTGTAGAAGGGAGATTTATAATTCAGTTGAATGAGCTAGAAGTAGACAACAGAAGTAATAGTGAAACAATGTTAGAAGATATATTAATAATTTGAGGCAATTTTTATAAATTAAATAAATAAACTTATTTTTTTACATAATTAATGCAAGGCCACGTGCACGAAGTGAGCGGCAAGCGACAAGGGCATACATAATCGACATAATCATGAACCTAGTAGTCACATACAATTTTGATATCTGACAACAATGCCAATGTTCGCCGTTCTCTGTTCCCGGCTCGCATCTTACATGCTGGTTTATTGCATAAATTCACATAGCGTATCGATTTTTAAAAAAAAGAATATAATTTTCTAAATTTTGATAGAATTAAATTTTTTTTGCTTTCAGATGAGATATATATTTAGTTCAAAGAAGAATACACATAAAATAAAATTATTCATTCGGAACAGAGCCGAAAACCGAATACTGTTATTTTCGGTGGAACGAAAACCGGAACTGAGCTGATACATACAGTGGACCACAAAAGTGTTCATACACTTGCAATTTCGTATAAAATTTAATATTTTCGACTAACAAAAATTGATAGATTGGAATAGTAATTTTTACATGATATCTGCAACTTGTTCTTAATGAAATGACATAATTTTTTAAAAATAGTATATCTATAGTATTTTTAAAAATTAATCAAAAAGCTACTAAAAAATTACGTCACAAAAGTCTTCGTACACTTAACAAAAATCTCAACATAGCATTAAATATTGTATTCCTTTCTTAATTTAGTACTTAGTAGGATAGATACCCTTTAGTGTTTACAACAACTTTTAAACGACTAAGTATAGATATGTTTTTTTTAAAATTTCTGCATCGATTTTCCTTTTCTTCTGTGATTATTGTTTTTACTTCACATTATGTGTTTATATATATCATCTTTTCTTTTTTTTTTTTCAAATCAAATTATCCCCAAATATGTTCTACTGGGCTAAATAAACTGATTGAGGAGGTGTTTTCAAAATTTGGGGACAGTTATAAAGACACCAGCGGTGTACATTGAGAGCAGTTTGCTTGGCGTCATTATATTGTTAAAAAATTAAGTCGTCTCTAATGTCCAAATTTTGGGTGGAATAAGTTAAAATTTCTCTTTAAAATATTTAAATAAAGCTCATGAATCTCAATACCATCAAAATATACAAAATTACCTAATCCGTAAACCGATGCAAGAACACCTCCATGGCTCATTGATCCAACTAGATTGTTCGGATTAAGTTTCAGAAAATTCAAAAACTACAGAAAACTGATTGGGATGATAGAAAATTCAACATTTTTGGTTCCGATGGGCATACATAATAGTTTGTAAACGAAAAAATGAGAAATTTAATCCCATGAATTTATGTGAAACAAGAACTCCTACCTACATGCTGAAGCATGGAGGTGGAGGTGTTCTTGCTTGGGGGTGTAAATCGGCTTCAAGATTAGGTAATTTGGTATTTCTTGATGGTATGAATCAGCTTTTTGATTATTAATTTTTAAAAATAATAGTTACTCTATTTTTTAAAAAAATGATTGTCATTCCATTAAGAACACGTTGCAAATATCATTACAAAAATAAAATTCCTATATATTAATTTTTTATTAGTCGAAAACATTAAATTTTATTGGAAACTGTAAGTGACCGAACACTTTTGTGGTCCACTGTATATATTTTTTAAAATTGAACCAGAACGAAAAAATTACAGTTCGAAGTCCTGGAAAAATTATCAACAAATCCACTTAAGACTTATGATATTGTCAGATACATAGAAAAAATGGGCCTCAAAATTTTCTGGTAGTACATAAGCAGAAAGATATTATCTCAGATGGGAGGGGGGGGGTACAGTCTTCATTTTTTGGTTGTAACTCAGAATTGAAAACTTCACCACAATATAGCTCGAATAACTTTCAAATGACATTACTTCGAAATCAACCAATCAATACTCACATTTCTACAATATATCGTCTTGGATATTTTTTTTATAATATAGTAGCAAGAAATTACTTATTTGCGAATTTAAATAGTTAAGTGTACATTACCATATACACAGTTCTATAATATTTATAAAACACTTAAGGTATCCGACTATTTTTAAATTGTGATTTTTGCCTTTATTGTGATTTATTAGCTTTATAAAAATACCAAGTTTATTATTTTCCGTTTACTTAAAGCAAGATGTCATACTTTAAAACGCGTTTCACAAGAAACGATTTTTTTCAAAAAATCAAACGGGGACAACGGATAGCTGAAAAAGTTTTGAAAAAAATTAACTGAAATTTTTTGTGTATTTTCTGTTTTATTGTAGGAGTGTTTTAATCTTCAGATTTATCAATCACTATATTATAACAAAATTTATAGTCCCTTATGTGAATATAATCACTGTTTTTTTAAGCAATTTCATTTTAATACTAAGATAAAGAACTATAGTTTTTGTAAAAATTAAAATATCTCTTATCCTTAAGGTCATTTCAAAAATGAATAACATAGCGATGCATCAGAATTGGAAAAATTGAAAATCTGTTCATAAACTTTTGGTATAGAACGGGCCCTTGTTCTACGGGGTCTTAAACTTGTTCTGTTATTTTTTTTGTAAATTTTTACCCCTTTTTTCCCATTTTAGTAATAGTAATTTATTTTTCTATTCTCAATTTTAGCATATTTTTCTTAAAATGTACTAAAAAAAGTCTAAGAACTCCAAAAAAAATTCCCCATTTCTCCAAAAAAAGTTATCGCAAGTAGTCGGCATACCTTAAGAAATGCAGAAGAAGAACTAAACTTTTGTAACAGTTTTTTGGCGAGAGAAAACTTAAAAAAAATCGCCAATTAAAAGATAATTTATCCCATTTTCAGTAACAAGGAAGCACTTAGGATTACAACAAAACGAAACGTTAAAGGGTTATCGCATCATTTCCTGACGAGTCCTTGGCTTTTTAAATGGTCGTGACTGGTCTTTCGCTGCTCAAAAACGAGATGACGTTTCGAGTTTCACAAACTGAAGATTTCTGAAGGTCGCCAAAACAAGAGAATCAATGTCAAGGTGTTGAAGGAAGAATGGTCCGATGTTTTTGGAGGTTGTTTGACAAAACGTTTTTGAAAGATGTTTTTGCGAGAGTGTTTTGAATAGCAAGTTTCGAAAGGGATTATAAAAATAATATTTATTCGAATGAGAGTCAAAAAAATACCACATGCTTGTAAATAATAAATATTTACACTGCTTTCCAAAATGTGTTGATCCCTTGGAGTAAACAAACACCCACGTGGTGTGATCGGGTGTGAAAGAATACTCTCAAGGTAGCGCATGCGTGTAGTAGAATTCGATTAAAATGGGACCGGTCCTCCAGGTTCGGGGGCTGGGCTAGGGCTAACAAACCTTCCCCATAAAAAACACAAGAAGAAAATAATAGAATTTAATCAAAAGAAAAACAAAGGTTCTATTGTATAAAAGTCTTTTAAGATCAGTATTAAATTATGCAATATGAAACTTGGTCCATCTCTCGAACAGATGAGAACATTAGTATCTACGAAAAGAAGATTTAAGATTTATTGTTGGAGTAATTCATTAAAATGGAACGTGGCGAAGATCAAAGTTCGAGCTTTATCAATAATGTAAAGAATCTGACTTTATTAACTTAATCAAAATACAGCGAATTAAACGGACAGGTCTCGTTGTCAGAATGGACGAAGACCACACCACTAAAAAAAGTCTTCAATGCCCAACCAATTGGCACACGAAGAAAGGGCAAGCCAAATCTTAGATGGATTGATTTGCCTAGAAAATTTTTTTCTAGCTTTGAGAACTAAGAATTGGAGAATACTAGCAGGAAGAAGGCTGGCATGGAAAAGGCTTCTTGAGAAGGCCAAGGCCCACCCTGGAGATGTCGAACCACTGAGGAAGGAGGAAAGGAAGTGTAAATGAATAATTATAGCAATTATATATATTCTCTTAAGAAGTAATATAAAAAAAGTTTTTGAGTCAATTCCTACTTTGAATTGATGAATAGAAAGTATTTTATTAATGATTGAAAATTTGAACTATATATATATATATATATGTACACAAATACATATACACATAGGGAGAGAGCGAACTAATAGTAGGAATTGAAAAAAAGAGCACGATTTGTCCGCATTGTTGTAACAATGCACACCCGGTTTGGCTAGTTTGACTGAAAAACCGGTTTTCGACGCCCACTTTTGTTATTGTTTTAACAGTTACATTTTTACAACAATGAAGATAAATCTAAGTTGGCGCCGAAAACTGGAAATTAATTATATTAAATTAATTAACCGGTAATTAGTGAATTAATATTTGAAAAAACTATATGAACATCAAGTGTCATCCACTACAAGTTTAAAAAAAATTATTTGAACTTGATTGGAGATGAATAGAAAGCATTTTATTAACGATTGAAAATTTGAGCAAGATAAATATATAGAGAGAGTGTGAGCTAATAGTAGGAATTGAAAAACCAAGTGAACGTGGAATGGAGTAGTTGTGCTGGCAATACTGAAATAGAGATAGGGGTTTAGATCTTGATTCCACTAAGGATTTGTTCTGTAATAGGCACTTAATAGGATTCTTTGGTACTTTGGGGGTGTGGGAGTCAGTATATGTAAGTAGCATTTGAAGGGTTCTCATCGTGGCTTCCCCTGTGTGGGGTTATGCAGCAGACTCTAATATTAAAATTCTTGAAATAGCTCAGAACTCTCTGATCAGGAGTATTGTCAGACCTGGCAGGTACATCAGAAATTCCTTAATCTACAAAGACCTTAAAATTCCAAACTTTAAAACTTTTATTCAAAACCTTGCCAAAAAATTCTTTAATGACATACCCCATACTAATAACTTAAATCTGATCGACATTCAAAATTATGCTCTAATAGATAAAATTAAAAGACCAAGGAGAATACTCCTTGATTCGTATAATCCCCCCTAACTAATATTTTAATCATTCACCGGTGGTGAATGATACTAAGCTCTAAATTTAATTTCCTTTTTTATTTACTTTTCTTAAATTTTTTACTGCTGCACCCACCAGGATAGCCCTCCCTATTCACCTCTCCTAAACTTCAGGGCAACCAATAGAGAGCTTTCTCACCCGCTTCTAGGATCCAATTGTATCAATACTTCTCATCAGTTCTCGCCAGAAATTTCAAGGACTTTTCCCGCCGAAACCATGAAGAACCGCCCATGACAGTGAAGTCAACTCCTCTGCCTCACCTTCTCAACTAATCAGACTGCCTCTATTTTCATCAGGAAAGAACTTTTTTCCATCCAGTTCTACCACTTCAAGGTGCTAATATTTCTCGGATAGGGGAAGAAGGATCAGCTATGATCCATATCCCCATGACGTTCATCGAATCGAATCGTTCTCGTGAATTGGGGTAGGGGTGGTTTCTGTGGAGTCGTGACTCGTGATTACGATTAAGAGCTCGTGGTTTACGTGTCGTGATTTCGAGCCCCAGTCTCATTCAAGACCTGTTCGTTGAGGGACTGATACACTTTTCATCTGTCGAGGCTCAAATTCCTTCCTTTGACGTGGGTTGAATGTTTAGAGAATGGGTGTCGATTCATATATTGTCTTTCCTTGACCATGGTCCGTCCGTCGCCAATAGCTTTCGTGCTGCTTTAGATCGCGACGTTAATATAACTCTCTTCCTCATTCAGAAATAATTCGGCTTTTATTTTTAGCATCAGGTCTCCCCGTTTCCGAGCTTATGTTCTTTATAAATTGATACTTGTCACACGTTGCCACTCTATCCAAATAAGAAAATGAATCTCTCTGCTCTTTTGGGTAGAAACAGATGTTCACAAAGACAAATTTTTTTTAGTGAATTATGCGTAAGAAACCAAACTCAAATTTTGTTAGTCTCTGCTTGTATCAATTAATTCAATTTCCGGACACTGACGTTATTCAGCGTGTCTACGAGGTCTCCTGACATTGTTGCTAACAAGGAGGGTGCCCGCAGATTCACAACCCTCCTTTTCTCGTGACCCAAATGTCACATATCGAAGAATTTCTGCATCTGGGTATACTTTTGCAAAGTAGAACGAATTCGTTGAAAACGTTAGTCTCTTCTTGCAACTGGGATTTTTTTTAAAAAAAGCGATGAAAAATTCCTTTTGTTTGTTACAAAGTTTTTGCAAATATTTGGTGCGAAAATAAAAGATTTTTAATGGTGGATGAATACAAGGGATTTTTTTTTGATTTTTATTTCCACCACACTTCTAAAGAAGCACGCGGGTTATTAGCAGCGTACCTTTTGATTTTGAACCACAGTCAAGTGACCAAGAGTGACACCCAAGCTGTGAGTGACACCCTAAAGATATTCCCCTTTACATCAAATAAATCGAATGGAATTTAAAAACCGTACAAAAATAAAAGGCTAAAACCAGACTTAATTCAGTAACATTCGTGGAGGTCGAGTTCGTGACCATGACTTCTCGGCTATTTCTTAGCCGAGAAGTGATGGTCACGAACTCGTGGCTAGCTTTGTCCAGTCGAGGATTCGAAACCTAATGTCGGTGAAGATCCACCGTATAGGGAGGCTGATGTACATTAAATCTGACGATGTTCAAAATCCCTTTGCCGTAATGTGGAAGTTAGATGGGTTAGGTTCCAGCTCGGGTTTCATCCTCTTTACTTGAGTGTGACTCAAACTTCCGAGATCCGTCGCCAATAGCTTTAAGGTATGTGACTACCTTCAAAGCACTTTTTAAAAAATATATATTGTGACGGATCTATACGCGGATCTACTAACCCCTTCAGGACTCTTTAAGGAAAATATTTAATTCAACCAACTTTCACCGAGTGAAGAAAGCGTGATTATGCAAATTAAGTATATTATATAAATTCTGTATTCGCGAGTTTGAAGTGTTAGTTGGTGAGTGAAGGATCGTGAAATGATTAAGTGCAATAGGAGGTTATCAATTGAAGATTTCTAAGAGAGGACCAATCGACGGGTATTAAATCCGGATAAGGATCTCATTCAAGGACTCAAGTGTAGGACTCGACTTCAGAAAAGTACAGGTGTCGTGATCCTTATTTAAATAGAAGTTTAGCTTATTAGTGCGCGATGTAGTTTATATTGAGCTTGTTTAAGTTATCGTGGAATCAGTTAAGGGTCCGTATTATTATTATTATCCCCAAGCTACTGAGTCTTACCTCCACACTCTGCTATCTGATCTGTTATCTTAATTAGAGTATTGTGTCTGCTTGATATTTTTGGTGACAGTAAAATAGAGTGAATCCATATCTGTTAATTATTCAGTTCCTCCCACACACCTAGCCGGTCCGAGGGTAGAGAAAGGGGGTTCAGAGTCGAGCAGGAATCCACAGGCATTACAATATGAATTTTCAACTAAATAAACACTTTTTTAAATTTGAAATGGGGCTTAAAACTAGGAATTCTGTACAATTTCCCCAAAATTAAAAATAATTTGGAATATATTGGGAATTTTGAGTGAAATTTTAGAGAAAAATGGCAGACCTTGTGTTTTGAAAATTCTAATTAATATATTCGAATAAATTTTATTCAGTACATAAATAACATCATTATCTGTGCTTATAGCTGTAAGATTTGTAATACTTTTGAAAGGTTTTTGAAATGTGTCATTTTTTATGCAAGAACTCCATTTTTTACAAAAAACTAATGCTATCTTCTTACAAGAATTGCAATAAAATACATAAATATATGCACAGAGATTAGATTATAGTCTATACTGGAGATAAAATTAAATAAAACATTTTCTGAAAATTTCAATTCAATATCTTAAAAAGAAATTCTGTAGTGAACTTTACTGTGAATCAAAAAGTTGAAAAACATAGTTTCTCAGTAAAAGCTTTTAGAGATTTTAATACCGTATAAAAAAAAATTTCTACTATTTGTATCTTTTTTAAACTCACCATATCTATAGGGTAAAGATCTCTTTAGCTTCATGTTTAAGTAATTCTGACTTTTTAAAAAAACCTTTTGGTGTTTTCTGGACAGTTTTATAGACTATAACAATTGTCGTTTTCAGCGAAATTTTGATGAAAAATTGCTGTTACACAAAATTCTAATGAATGTATTCAAATAATATTTATACAGTACGTGAATAACATCTTTATATGCGTTAGGAATTAAAATATTTGAATACTTTTGAAAGTTTTTTAAATATGCCAAGTTTTATGCAAAAACTCGATTTTTTAAAAAATTAATGATTTTCTTTCATAAAAAAGCAATAAAAGACATAAATATATACACAGAGATTAGATTCAGATTCATAACACAGATAGAACTCTCTAAAACATATCCTGAAAATTTCAATTCAATATGTTAAAAATATTTTCTGTAGGGATCTACTTCCGATTTTGTAAACTTCATTTCCAGTTTATTAATTATGCTAAAACTTTGCTTCTAAATATCGTAGAAACAAAAATAGTGTTTTTGGAACCTTAAATATATGGGCTTTAAAATAAAAGCATAAAAGAAACTTCGAAAATTTTCGCCAAAACGGCGAATTTTTTGGATAGTCACATACTTCAATATTGTTTTATAATAAGACTTTATTAAACTTTCACTCACTTCCCTTGTCAGTTGACTGTCATTGATATATAAAAACTCTTTTCTGTTTGCTCATTGTCCGTGTTAAATCAAATATAAATTAATAAACAAATATTATATAATGCACGTTCCTGAAAATAATCTTTTAGGTTCGGCCTTGATGGGCGATTTACTATCCACCTTACCGTCCAGATTCCAGTGCGTGGGTGTGGGAAAGAACTTCACACACTTCCTGCTCTTCTCCCGGATTCACCCAGACAAGCCACACCCTCTGATGCCGGACGACCATGAACTGCTGGTCAAATCTGACTACGACTCTTCCGTTCCCACAAAGATAATCATACACGGATTCGTGGACAACATCCACTTGAGCGACTGGATGCAGGTAATGCTTAGCTTTAAATAAGGTTATAATACAGCAAATAATATTTTTGTTATGACAATATACACCTCTTTTTTAAAGAGCCGCAGAGTGGAAGTTTGGAAAGGGGGATGCTAGCTCCGGTGCCGTCCTTGTTACTTGATCACAGTTTAAGGCAGTGATACTCAATCTGCGGCCCACGGGTCGCATGTAGCCCACAGACCTTTTCTGAGTGGCCCTCCGATCATCCAGAGTGGGGTGATCAGAGGGCTCCCAGCTCTTAGTGCAATGGGAGTTCTCTTTCAAAATTAGGACGAAACAGAGCCAAAATGTACTGTCATCTGCATGGTGCTCAAAGCTACGGCTAACAATAGACGTAAATCTAGCCCTTTGCCACGATGAATTTCGTGGGCATTGATTTGATGTTACTGTTGATCAGGTGTGATACAACAACATAAAATATTTTTTCTTATTATTTTTATCAATAAAATATAGAACGACCACATTCTTTTTACAATTATACTTATTTAATTAAAGAAACTACATTTTTTAACAATGATTTCTATTAATAAGACAGCCTTCTTTATAGGATACAGATTTTGATAATGTATTTTACTTCCCCCCTCTCTTAGCGCATGAAAACTCGATTTCTGAGTGAGGGTGACTACAACGTGATTCTTGTGGACTGGTCTTGTGGCAACGAGTTCCCTTACTTCCAGGCCATCCAGAACTCCAAGATCGTAGCAGATGAACTGAAGAAACTCATAAATTTCCTGAGGGTATGTTATGATAAGACATTTGTTTGAATAACCCCTATAAAAGTATAAGCTTTACATTTTATAACTTATAAATAACCCTATTTAAACGACTTAAATCCGAAATCTCAGGGGAATTTCTCAGAATAGAAGCACCCGTATGAAACACAACAACTAAAGGGGCTAGTGACGTAACGTACACCCCCTAAACCCGCGCATCGCGGAGGGGGCCCCAAAATCTGACTGACGTTTAGTATGTATTAGAGATTGGGGTCCAAAACCTGACTTTGCAGGGAGGGGGTCCCAAACATTCTCCATTACGCCACTGGAAGGGGCTGTCTCTGCTCTGTTAAATCCTCACTTTGAGACTGAGGATTAGCCGAGTGGTCACGGTCGCGAACTCGTGGCCAGTATTGGTGGCCGTGTTAGCCTAGGGGTCAAGGTAACGGACTCGTGGCTGGGGCGAATCATGAGTTCGAGCCCAGTACCACTGAAGATCCACCGTGTAAAGGAGCGATGCACGTAAAATCTGTCGAGAGCTCAAACGTCCTCCTGTTGGTGTTGCGTGGTAGTTAGGAGAGGGAGGTGCCAGCTCAGGTGTCATCCTCGTCACTTGACCATGGTTCAAAATTACGAGGTGTCGCTTAAAGCCCTCGTGTAGCTGAACAGTGCGAGGTTAATATTCACTCACTCGTGGCCAGCGTTGTTGAGTCGCGAGCTCGTTACCTAGTACCAATGAAGATCCACCATGCACGTTAAATGTGTCGAGGCTCAAATTCGTGGATGTTTGGAGAAGGGGTGCAAGCTCAGGTGTCGTCCTTGTCACATGATCAGGGTTCAAAATTGCAAGGTTCAACGCCAATAGCCTTCGTGTTGCCTTAGAGTGTGACGTAAATAAAAATCAAATCACAATCCTCAAGATTGTCGGGTGTGGAAGTTTAGAGAATCCGATGTCAGCTAAGGTGTCACCTGATCATTGTACAAAATTTCGAGGTCCGTGACGAAAAGCCACCGTGTTGCTGCTAAGGATGACTTTATTACATACCGTATAATTCGGCGTATAACGTGCATTTTTAAGACAAAAATTAAGATCGAAATTTATCGAAGATCGTTATTCGCCGAGTATAAAAATGATAGCTTTAAAAACTTTAAAAAAAAAGATATGAGGATAAAAAAAAAATTAGACTTCGACATATATCGAAACGCTGTTTATTTAAAAGAAATGACACGAGAATGTAGTTTTAGAAGTATGCAATTTTTTCAAAAGTCTGGGATAATACGTCGAATTAATACTTTATAGCATAAGAGCTTTGCACTCGTACGTTTCTAGTTTCTTCGTATACAAATAATATTAAAAAAAAATTTTTTTTTCAAAAAATCAAATCCTATTAAGGTCAACAAAAAGAAATTTTTTATTTTGGTTACTTTTTATTAAATAATTGTAAGTAATATATAAATATGTATAAACATATGGTACAATCCAATTTAAGTGGCAAAATAGAAAGCGATTTTCCTTGCAATTTTTCATTTTCCTTTCTATATAGGGTGTTGGACTATTATTTTTGTTTGTCGCTATTTATTCATTAGTTAAAGTTAATTATTCCAATAAAATAGTATAGTAAAAAAGAAATCACACACATTCTCAAAAATTAGGCCGTCCCAGTCGGAATTCGAACCCATGACCTTTGGATTAGAGGTCCAATTCGTTATCCATTGCGGTACAACGAGCTATTTTCTTTTTTATATATGATGTTGGACTATTATTTTTGTTTGTTACTATTTATTCATTAATTAAATATAATCAATGAATTAATATTTGGAAAAAAAACTGCATTAACATCAAGTGTCATCCACTACAAGTTTTAAAGAATGTATTTGAACTTGATTGGATGAATAAATAATTTTATTAACGGATTGAGAATTTGAACAAGATATATATAGGGAGAGTGTGTGAACTTATAGTAGGAATTTAAAAAAAAAGATTATAGCGATTATACCTAAAAATTAAAAAAGTGCGGCTTGAAAGTATGGGAACGCGTTATATGCCGGATTTTATGGTAATCAGTTAACCTATGTTAAGGAATGTGATCCGAAAATGGAATATGTGTAACGCATTTTTTTCCTGGCATCAGCGCATATATTTTCTAAAGTTTAAAATTCTATTTAATCCCCTCAACTCTCAGGGTTTATCTTAAGGTTAAGTCAGAATTTACAATTCCAAGACAGGTGTCCACGAGCTATTTTGTCCTGGGGTTTGATGTTTTGGGCTAACACGAGCGGGATACGTGACCCTGGAATGCTCTAGCGATCTTTATCTTTCTTTCGATCCTTCTTAACATTCCTTCTTTTCTCGTTTATGCATTTGCAAAATTTTGTATCACGATCAATAATACACATTTTTTTCTTAAATAAAAACGAGTATTTGACGAAACTTATCCTAAATATATTTACGCCAATAACGCCAAAAAAAATCCTTACTACTCCACAATTCATTTTTGTTATAACCAATTCTATTTTCTCCTATACAAAATTAGTCTTTATATTTCGTCTACTATAACATGCGACTACAAAATTAATATTGGCGAATTAAAATACGTAATTTTTAGAGTATTATAACATTTTTTACTAGGAGGTAATAAATACGTAAAGAGAGTATAAAACAAGACGAATTTATATCATTTCTGTTCAATTTATCAGCGATAGAATGTGTGTTCAGTTTTGGATACTTAATTCGAAGACTAGGAATTAAAATTAGAATATTTTAGATAGAAAAATGGTTAACATCAATTTCTTTTTCGCTTCCCCTTTTTTTCTTTCTAATTCTAGTTAAAAACTAATTAAATTCTTTTTGCAGGACTCCCGCGGTGCGGAACCCGGCGACTTCCACCTGATCGGGCACAGCTTAGGCAGCCATATTGCGGGGCTGGTGGGCCATGGAGTACCACATCTGGGAAGGATTTCCGGTAAGTTTCCACTCTCTCCATTGCTCTCAAAAGTTTTTTTTAGAAATGCATCTGCTCTTCCCTCTCCCCTCCATTGCATTGGTTACTTTTCCCCCGTATCCGCACTTGTCAATTACGGGGGCAGAAGGGCGTAGAACCGGCTCGGCCCTATCTAGGCGTGCTATGTTTTCAGAATGCGGGTTTGCGCGGGAAAACAGGTCGAACGAAAAGCGAAGTGGGATCGAAACGAAATCTTCCATATCTGTTTGTTTTATGATGGTTGTTGTAAGTGATGCAGTCGATGAGGGAATGTTCTGGGAGGTCCATATAACCTCAATATTTATTTGCATAATTTTAATATAATGGATATAAGGAAACACTTTTAGTTATTTAAATTACCAATCATTCATTGAATGTTTTTTAGAGTACGGTAAAAATTATTGAAATTATCAGAGCTCACAGATCGCGACATTATATTATTTATATATTTTAGTTTTTCTTTTCTTCTAAAAAGACGAGAACTTTTATACTGGTTTTGATGATATGAGCAATTATAAGTTTCGAATGTCTTTATTGATTACTATATTCCATTAAACGCAAATTAAATTACTTGAGAAGGTATGAAATACAAATGTAATTATACACGATCATTTCGTCAAGTGAAATTAGATATCCTCAAACTATTTTCTGGCAACCCCCATGAGTGGCGCTGTAATATACATTTGTTGCATAAATGAAAAGTTCAAAAAATATTAAATACTAGCTGGTATACCAGTTCTTTACATGGGTGAATTGAACAGTTAAACAATACAGATTAAAGGATAAAGTAGTTTTTAATGAGTTAATTTTAAGTGAATTGCAAATTAAACAAAACAAAAAAAGCTTTTTGCTTAGCTTAGCCGAACAAAAAAAAAATATTTGTTAAATTTTAAGTTTGTAGATCTAATAGCTGATAAAAAGGATTTTTTTTTATTTAAAACGCCCCTTAAGTCCCTTGTGGGTCAATTTTTGAAAACACCTTCCTAAGCTGATCTCTGCTCACTAAAAGTAACACATTGTTATAAATTTTGTGTAATGAACACTTAAAATAGTGTCAAGTTATACCTGGATGTGTAATACGTTAATATTGCTTTCTGTTGTATTTATTTTATGTTAAAATTGTAAAATTCGCAAGCAATGCCTTTTCATACATTATAATGGCGATTCAATAGAAACATACCGAAATGTTTGGTTACCACGTAGGCAACTTGGCGATTGATTGAACGGTGCAGAAGTTGATATGCTGTAGCGCCACCTGGGGGGGAGCTGCACAAATAAGATAGCGCAAAAACCTTCTCCAGAAAAAAAATACATATACATGCCAATTTTCATAGCGATAGGTTAAACGGTGTTGGAGAGAAACGAGGTCATATATACAAACATCTATTTTTATATAGAGAGATTTAAAAATGCAGAAATTTTCGAGAAATTAGATGCAGTAATTTTTATTGGTCTGAAAAGTTATTTATTATGGGGTATATACATTTTTAATGCCATTTGATTGATAGTTAAGAATTTCATTAAATACACCCTAGATATATACATATCGATAAACACAATCTACAAAGGAAACGCTTTATTTTGTTAAATCTAAAATATATATACAGTTACAGTCGGACCTCCCTTTAAAGAAGTAGCTAAATCCCGAAAAAAGTTCGTTCTATGGAAAATTCGTTGAATAGATTCCTCTTTTAATATACTTGAGAATCCACATAAAACAAATTTGAAATTCATAAGCACTACATATTAATTAGAAAGAGTAATTATTCTCACTTTTTTTGAAAACTTATATATATTCATTTTATATATTTTACCGAACAAAAAAAAAATATGTAAGGTTAACAAGAAAAATAAAACAATGTCCAGGAATTGTCCATTGTATTTTCAACTTTAAAAAATAATTTTATATTAAAATTAATGAATTTTTTAACGACGTTTTCTAATTTTTCGCCTGCAAGTAATTTTAAACATACATTCTTTTATAACCAATCATTTTAAGCATACACCACCCCATGCGTTCTAAAATTTATTTACTGATAAAATCTCTTAATTTTACTTGAGCTTCTTTTTGATTGAAAAATTGCGGAAATTTCATTTGCTCTAGGTGAGATAGACACCTGGTAAAACCAGTTCAAGGCCATAAAATGTACTAAAAGATGGAATAATTTGAAAAATGCCCTGAAATATTTTAAAAATAGGGAGGAAAACAATCTAATCACGAGAGGAAAAAGTTCTTTAAATAAAAAATGCTCTTGGAGATGCTAATTGGAGGTGATATTACGAAGAAAATAGTAAAATTTTCTTGGTTCCAGGAAAAAGTTCGCTAAATAGAGAAATTCAGAATATAGAGGTTTGACTATATAATGCTTTTCTCTCGTATATCTATTTCTAATATTTATCTACATCCGTCTCTCTATACAGTAGAATGTCGTTTATCCGAACGTTTATTATCCGGAGCGTCAAATGTCCGGATACGTTTTCGAACAGTTGTTTCGCGTGAGGCCAAAAGTGACGGGAAAACCCAAGGTGAGGGATATTTGGGGAGTTTCAGTTGGGTGATTTGGTAAACATCTGTGCGGAATATTAGGTCAGTTTGTTTCCAAGTGAGGGGGTGTATACGCGCTCTGTTGAGTTTTGTCGATGTAGAAACCTGGACGACATGTGATACAGAAGACTGGATTTCAAATGCTAAAGGATGACGAGATTGTTACTTTCATGCAAGAAGAATCCGGCCCTGTCGACGATGAAACGGAGGAAGACGAGGACAACAACAACGAAAGTAGCAAGGGTTCATCAGATACTGACTCGTTTTTTGCGTTAGAGACAGCTATGGAGTGTTAGGAACAACAATCTGAGTGCTCTCCTACTCAACTGCTGATGCTCAAGAGAATCAGAGACCTTACAGCGAAAAAACGAAGGTTTACAATGGTACAGTGAAAAATAAGTGATTATTTTTCATAATAAAGGTAAAATTGCGACATTTTTGCATCTATTTTGCTTTTTCTTCAAGCACGTTTCCCGCATAGGCTGATTTTCAATATTCGTATAGTGTCCGGTTTCCTATACTGCATAGATCGCTTTCGGTTTTTGGTTATCCGAAAAATCGCGTATCCGAACGGTGTCCGGTCCCAATTGATTCGGATAAACGACATTCTACTTTATATCTACATCTATCTCTATAATAACTACATCTATCTCTATAATAACTACATCTATCTCTCTATAATAACTACATCTATCTCTCTATAATAACTACCTCTATCTCTCTATAATAACTACATCTATCTCTCTATAATAACTACCTCTATCTCTCTATAATAACTACCTCTATCTCTCTATAATAACTACATCTATCTCTCTATAATAACTACCTCTATCTCTCTATAATAACTACTCTATCTCTCTATAATAACTACATCTATCTCTCTATAATAACTACATCTATCTCTCTATAATAACTACCTCTATCTCTCTATAATAACTACATCTATCTCTCTATAATAACTACATCTATCTCTCTATAATAACTACATCTATCTCTCTATAATAACTACATCTATCTCTCTATAATAACTACATCTATCTCTCTATAATAACTACATCTATCTCTCTATAATAACTACATCTATCTCTCTATAATAACTACATCTATCTCTCTATAATAACTACATCTATCTCTCTATATATACAGACTGCTGGCCACACAAAATGCAACACCAAAAAGGACCAGAGATATCACAGCGAAATTTTTTGGTAGATAGCATGTTGTACAAAAATCAAACGAATAGAATTACAGCTCCTTGTGACGCGTGGATGATGACCAAATCAGTACTTAGTGCAGCCGCCATTGTTGGCTATAACCACTGCCACATGTCTCGACACAGAAACAAAGAGGCTTTGGATGTATCCTTAGGGTATATCCTTAGGGATCCTTAGGATGTATCCTTAGGGCAGTCCATGCGGCTTCCACATATCGCCAAAGTTGATCTAGAGTTGCAGAGGATGGTGTATCGCGGGCCATTCGTTGTGCAAGCATGGGTCACACGTTTTACGATTGGTGATAGATCGGGAGAACAAGCAGGCCAAGGAAGCATTTCAATCTAAAGGGTAAAAAAGAACTCTTGCGAATATCTCGTCCGTGTGGTCGCGCTTTATCTAGTTGGAATATGGCTGATGGCAAGCGCGGAATGTATGGAAAGACTACGGGCTCCAACACCTCGGAGATGTAGCGCTGGCTGTTCAGTGTACCGGCAATGCGTACTAGAGGGGTATGGTAGTGAAATCCAATTCCCCCCTCCAAAACAATGATACCGGATGCAGGACCAGTGTGACGATGCTTAACGCAACAGGTTAGCAGCCTTTCATCACGGTGTCTCCAAACTCGAATCCGACCATCGTGATGTTGCAGGCAGAAGCGGAATTTGTCAGTAAACACAATGTCGTTCCATTCAATTGTCCATGTCCGCCGTTTATCGCACCAATGGCGGTGCAAACGCTTGTGGTTTCAAGTCAAGGGTAAACGAAGCAATAGACGCAAACAGCGTCGAATGATACAAGCGGACACCGAATGAGGCGTAAGAGATTGAATCTGTCGTGCTATGGTTCGTGATGTGGCTGCGTGATCCCTCACTGCGATGCGTACAATCCACCTGTCATCACGGTCAGTGGTGCAACGAGGAGGGTGCAATCGGCCCCGTCGGTTCATCGTTTCCTCCTGCATCTAGCGATGACAAATCAGCATCGCAGTTGCTTGGGTATCGTCCAAAATGTTGACCGATTTCTCTGAAGGATAATCTGCATCCCTATAGGTTACTATTTTTCCTCGGTCGAATTCAGAAACTCAGTCAAAAGACGTTCGATGTCTTCCACGAGGCACAGATAAACAGAATGCATTAAAAACAGTAGCCATACTTCAAATCGCCAATCTGTTCTCCCCTTATATAGCTCTTGCTTGTGGCGCTACTATCACCTGTGATGTGTGACTGCGCTATAATGCTAATAATTTTAATATTTCATCGCCGTAAACGCATGATGTAAATTTCACATGGTTTGCATGCTTCATTCAGGGTGTCGCATTTTGTGTGGCCAACAAGACATATATTTACAAAAAATTAAATTCAAGTTAGCTTATAATTCTGACTTTTGCATCAGAGACTCGGGCATTGACTTTTCGTGATTAGGAAGCTTTGGGAATTTTCGAGAGAAATATTTTATGTTGCATTGTAGGCGGAATCCAAGTGAATGGATCATGAAGATCTAATTTAGAACTTTATAAAATTTACAAATAACCACAATATTAACTGAAAAAGCTCTAATGTATCTCTTATTCGAGTCATAAAGCACTCTCTTATATCTATTTTGATCTCTCCATTCAACTCAATTCGAGAGAAGTATTATACATTAAAAATAGAATATACACATGATGCAATCGAAAGGATAGTGTTGAGATGGATAAATTCTGCCCATTTTAGATGTTTTGTTTGGTCAGCTGCAGATTTTGAAACAATTCTATAAAAATTTTACGTCTAAATATATAAATGTATAAAAGCAATTCAATGACATGTTTCACTTGTGTATATGTGAAAATTGCAACAGAAATCTGAATATCTTGCACACATGTAAGAGATGTTTTGGCAAGAGCTGTTTGGCGAGTTATATAGAATGCAAGGTGATATCCTAGCGGTTCTAAATCGCCAGAAAAATAATTTTAAAGAACTGTTTTGAGGAAAAAACTGAAATATATTTCAAATAAAGAGTATAGGAATGGATTGAAAATAACCAATACCAATCAATAATCAATATCAATATAATATAATAATAATTAGATGTACTAATAATTATGTTATGTAATACATAATACGAATCATATAATTTAATATTAATTGTTATAGATAATTATATTCATATACTATAATAATTGTTATTATCTATATGAAATACTCATATAAAAACAATAAGTTTTAAATAAAAAATGAAAAGTATAATGTAATAAATATAAAAATAAATAATATAATAATAAATATAAATAAATCATATAGTAATAAATATAAATAATACAATAATAAATATAAATAAATCATATAGTAATAAATATAAATAATACAATAATCAATAGAAAAATCATATAGTAATAAATATAAATAATACAATAATAAATATAAATAAATATATATAATATATAATACAATACTAAATAATACAATGATAAATATAAATAAATAATATAACATTTATCATATATAATAATTGTATTATATAATCCTATTTGTAAGAATATTATAAAACAACTGTATTATATATATTAAAACTAATAATGAATATCAGTTAATAATTGCTGATAACTTGAAATATTCTAAAAAGTGCGAGTTCCTTTTTAATAAATTTTATCGAACAAGGAACATTTAAAAATGCATTTTTTTTTAAAGTAAAATAAGTAAAAATGCGTGATTGCGGCAATAATTAAAAGCACAGCCCTCATATATTCTTTAAAAAAAATATCCTATAACTCACCAATGATATATTAGAAATATCCGTATTCGAAAATAGCACAAAATACAACAGAAAAGGGAAGCAGCTAGATTGAAGAATGATTGCAATGAAAATGGTTACATTTTTAAAGAAATCGAATTAAAATCGTTTGAAATTTATAGGGTTGTGCCGAGGAAAGAAACAATAAAAATTAACTGTAATATATGTCTTCCCTATGGCGAGCACATGATAAAAATCTCAAGGTAACTGCGTTGTAATGTTTATCGCGCTTGGTGAGCATAGACAAGAACTTGGCGCGTATCACTCCGGTATCAAATAAGCACCGATGGCTTTCGAAATTTATGTAAGATAGGTTAATGAAAAAAAAAAGCTCATACATAGATAAAAAAATAGAAACCACCCCAATAAATATGCACATAACTTTTGAAAAAGCTTAAATTTTGCTTTCGATATAAGTATGAAGAGACGGTAGAAATCAGAACTTCACTCATTGCATTTGTAATCAAAAAACTTTTCAAGGTATATTATTTCTTAGACTTTACTGCATTTTGTTATAAATATATTGGCTCATCATTTTTTTCTTCTTTTCTTTGATTACTTTTCTTATTTTCTTTTTACCTATCTCTGAGATAGAAGAAAATCATACTGAAGTACTTAAGATAAGGTAGAATCTTGCAGAATTATTGAAAGTTTCAAATATTGGAGGGGAAATCTAAAAATAAAGAGACTTTTGCAATTTCTCTCCAAGTATGGCAGCAGCGCAGAATGAGAGGTAATTGGGGCAACAACGTGACACTCATCTTCTCAATAATATGATTTTATTAATATTGAGTCGAGAACGAGACGAGGCCCCCCAGTTGGCCTATGCCTTAAGATGTCTCTTCTAATACCATAAGCAATCATTCAACTCATTTCGTCGAAACGAGGCCATCGGTCGAGCCGGTTTGTGCTTAGGTTTTCGATATTGTGAGTCAAGCATATTTGTTTCAAATTACCATTTAAATGAGTATTTGACAATACTGTCTACTTTTAAAGATCTCGGGTAGGGCCTACTTTTGCATAGGGGCCCAGGGCTTTAAAAAATCTTAAGACGTCTCTGGTTCAATATATAAAATCCGAACAAATTTACTATATTTTCAAAAAAATCAAAGAAAAATCAAAGGTACTCACCGGACTTCTGTATCTTCACTGCCGATGAGACTCCAGAAAACTTCATTCTTGCTTACCGCTAGAAACCCTTTTTAAACGTAGCATCACAGGATTCTTTAAAGACTATAAATACACTGCTATTTGCTTAAGAGGAGAAAAAATAATTTCATTATGTGTTCAAAATTATAAAACTGTTATGTTCTTGTTTCCCATCTCGATATTTATTCAGAATTCTAAAAAAATTCTAAAACATATAATGAATACAACCATTGTTGCAAAGAAAAAAAAAGGTCTGTAAAGTATATTGCTGTATCTTGGGCTCTAAAAATAATGCGATCGCTAATGTAAATATCGGTCGGTTCTAAAAATAAAGCAGCTATTAAAACATAAAATGCAAACCCAATTATGAGACTTTAGCTGTATATTTCAGAACAGAATTTTTTAAAATGGTTTTCTTAAAGTAAGAATAGAGACATGGGCATTGACTCTAGGTGATGAGGAAATTTTGGAAATTTTCGAGAAAAAGATCTTACGTTGGTTGCATTCTTCGTGGGGTTCAAGCGAATGGATCATGGAGAAAATCTAATTTAGAAATCTATAAAATTTACGAACATCCTGATATTGTAAAAATTTGTCAAATTACAGAGACTTTATTAGGCTGGTCATCTGGCTAGAATGAATGAAGATCGTTGCTGCACGAAAATTATTCTGGCAAAGTCTATATGAAATAGACCTCAGGGCAGACTCCTGCTAAGATGGGTTAATTATATCGAAAAAACTCGATACTTTTTAAGGGTTAAAAACTGGAAAACAGTTGCCAAGAGTAGAGATGCCCGGAGGAGGCCAGGGTCCACCCAGTGCTGTTGAGTCATTAAAGATGAAGAAAACAGGCATACGTCCTCAAAGACTAACAAGAATCTAATAAAGAAATTAATACTATGAAGTGTTTGCATACTGATTCCAAAATTTGGATAGTAAATCTGCTATGAGTAAGTTATGTTGTGTATAGTAAAATTATTTATTTTTAATTAATAGTTTGTTAATTTTTCGGTCGTTGCTGATGCTCAGATTAATGTTATACAAATACTAATAGGAAGAAATTAAGTTTTATGTGGGCTGAAAATTTTTTACTTTATAAAAAATGTGAGGCTGTTTTAAGAAATTAAAACCAGGAAAACTAAATACTCACAATTATAAAATTAACTGAGGCGCGGAACAAATTTTTAACTTGATTCGTTTTTAAAATTGAAGGAAACTGTTAGACTTTAAGAAAACAATATTGAGAACAAACAAACAAACACTAACTTTCAATTATTTTAAAGGACCCAAGGGAAGTTTCATGCCTTTTTTAATTGGACAAAAATGTTTACACTTAGTGTGGAGACGAACTAGGTAGAATAACTAATATAAATTTTACCGAAAAAAAATTTCTGCGGAAATAAAATCTGAAGTAAAATACGAGAAAAACGATTTTTTTCTTTATTAACGATGATCTTTATTGAAATTAGAATATTATGTCTTTCTCTATGGTTTTTTAGAAAGTATTTGAGGCTGTGAATAAGTTTGAGCTAGCAAAAATAGAAAAATTAATTTGATTAAAATGTCAGCAATCAAAATGATTGGATATTTCGAATGATTAGAAACAGCAATTCGAAACATGATTAGATTCAAAACATTCGACTGAAAGTTACGATGATTCGTTTGAAAATTCCTTTCATTTTCGAATGAGTCTTTACAAAAAAAAAGTATTCATTCAACAATTAAAATTTAATTTTGGCAACACCGTTTGTGTTTTCGATTTTACTTTTGCAATGTACATGTCTTTTACTTAAAAACTAAGCCAATTTTATCTTTTTCAGTAATTCTACTCTGAATTGGTTCATCTGTTTTTAAGTAGTTTTTAGCTTTAGTTAAAATGTTATACTCTATAGTAATTGACCATTGTACAGTATCTAAATCTTAACTATTTCTAATATAAACAGTTAAGTCATTTTAAATATGAAAAATACGAAAGTGTAAGACTTCAATGAGATGTAGTATCGTAAAAAGAATGCATTAATTTTAACGAGAAGCATTAAATAGTAGCGCATAAAAATTAAAATGGAACGTTACATAGCTTCTATTCCATTAACTGCATAGCTAAGAGAAGTGTCCAAGAGATCTTAATATTTCTAAAATTTTACCTTATAATTAAATGATCTTGCACTAATTGCCATGGAAATTTTTTGAGAGCATTAAAAATTACTATCTTAAAAATAAATAACTGATATCAAATCATTCAAAATCTAAAATCAAATAATCCAAAATTGAAAGTGAGCTATAAACATTTTTTTTTTCGTTTTAAAAATCATAATTATGTAAGATTTATTGGCAATTTGTTGTATGGATTCTCTTTAAAAATATGAAAAATTATTTTTTATAAATTTATTTTTTTAAAACTCAAATATTCAGGATTATAAATAAAACATGAAATTGAAAGTTAAATCTATTATAAGACATCCTAGTTCGTATATTATTACTTTGGGCAATGAGATATAAATTAATTCTGTTAAATTAATTGAAAAATGGCAAGAAAAAATAATTTCTTAATGATTATAAAATTATTAGTTCAATTGGGTAGCTCACAAAACAACTTTGATACACATCATCGAATTCTAAATAAAATGCGAAGTTCTATATTAGAAGGGGGATCAAAATGCATGCACTACATTTTTTTAGAAAAAAAAACTTACCTTGACAGTTGTCAAGTAATCTGAGCGTCATAAGTCAGACATGTTGAACAAACGAAATATTCCAAGATATGGAGTCTTTGTCTGCTACAGAATGGAGTGAGACTGTGACTGGAAAAAGTCAATCGCGTTCTTTTTAGGGTCTTCCATCCCCTGGATTGACAGATTTGTGGGCATGTTTGGGTTGTAAAAACTAAAACACATGGGTCGGCCCCGCTGACAACAACCTTCTGCTTTCTGACAAGGGGGGTGGGCGGCTTTCTAAGGGATCTTGTTTCTCCAAAATAGGAGCATGAGGAATGGTGGAGTAAAAATAAAAAAACTATGTCCTTATCAGAATTGGGATCAGATTTTTTCTAAACTTATCTAAGTGTCTGTATTTATTCTTTGCAAAAGACCTAACTGTCTCTAATTGCAATAATAGTTAGAACCAGTTTGGGATATGTTCGAGAGTATAACAGTTGAATGTGAGTACAAGAGGAATTTTTTGATTATGCCTAAGTACCAGTTACGTTAGAAGAGTGTGACTGAAGGAGATGGATATTCTGAAAATGTGGACATTCTCCTCCTCCCTCAAATGTCCCTTCACTCTTTCCTTACATTAATAAATTAAGCTCAGTGGCGCAACAGCTCATGAGGGCTAAAGCCTACTGTGCACATCTCAGTTTTCATGACCTTCAGCACTGGTGCAAGAACAGATGCTGTGGTCAGATGGTCAGCCTGATGTGAACCCACCAGTGTTTATTTCCGAAGCAAGCTTATGGCCGCAGTAGCCTAGTGGTCAAGGTAACGGACTCGTAGATGGCATGTCATGAGTTCAAAGCCAGTACCACTGAAGACCCACCGTGTAGGGGCGCGATGCACGTTAAATCTGTCGCGAGCTCAAACGTCGAAGTGTCGTAGGAGAGTGGGTGCCAGCTCAGGTGTCGTTTTCGTCACTTGACCATGGTTCAACATTACGAGGTACGTTACCAAATGCCCTCGTATAGCTGAACAGCGCGACGTTAATATTCACCCTCTCACTCACTCACAACCCGTTCCTATCGGAACTCTGTTCACTAAAAGTAACATACATGCTAAATTTCAAGTTTGTAGGTCTAATAGTTTGGAGATCTCGTGAGGAATGAGTGAGACTTTTTTCTCTCGCATAAACAAAGATAAGTTTTACTTTTTCATAGATAATAGATAAAAATTTCCGGTAATAATCAATGCAATTTAAATTAAAATTGCAATATTTTAGAGCTCACATAATATTCCAATCAAATAATGTAACTTAAAATTTTAATACATGCAGTTGATGTTCCAATATAAATTGCAGAAATCAACAAAATAAAATAATTAAAATAAAGAGATGCATGTCATTAAATTATGCATAAATATAACTCTAAGAATTTCTAAATAGAAATTAAAATGGTGGACACCCCACTTTTTTGAAATAATATCTTAGAGTCCAAAATTTAGTACAATAAGGAGAATAACAATTCATATATATGTATTTTAATTTGAACAATATTGTGAGAGATTAGAAAATATACTTATTTTTAGGCAATGTGTATTACACTACATCGTTAATGCAATTTAAAGCTAGATTTACATTTCACAACTTGTAACACCTACATACACCACCTGTACCACAGCATATCACCGGCTGCAGTAACAAGAGAAACACATACATTCGTAATCAAAACAGCAAGGACAGTGTATTTTTCGAAGCTTATTTGTATTTTTTCTGAGCGACGGAATGAAGGGAGCGTTTGCTTTTCCGTCTGAGCTACGATAAATAACGAGCAAATTCTTCGAATTCGCTTCCGGTGGCAATTCAGATCGAGACAGAGATTTAGGAGGGTGTCACGGATGAGGTATGTTCTCACAAAATGGAGAAAGTTGGCACACATTTCCCAAAGATATAGCTAATTGGTAAAGACTTACTAGTATTGAGATATATGCTGGAACGTTTGTTCCTCTAACAGAGAAAAATGGGGGCGGTAAAGTGTCACAAAAAGCCGAAGTTCTGTAACTAGTTAACTGTGGCACTCCCTCCCGTTTGCTAGATTGAAACTGTGTGTCACGGAAATCGAGCGATAACGAGAAAACTCGTCAATCACAGAGTAAGTGTCGCTGTTAAAATATTGGATCAAAAAGATGGACTTATTTTATGAAATTGCCAATGTTGCTTTTAATGCTTATTGTACTCCCATCTGGTAAAGTGGTTAGTGACGCTGACTGCAGTGCCGTAGGGCCTGGGTTCGAATACCGGAAAAGGCATGGATGTTTGTGTTGTAATCCTGTTGTTGTTGCTTATGCCACCTGATTGACAATAACATCAGATCAAGGTCCACGAAATTCATCGCGGTTAAGGGCTATAATTTTACGCCTGTCGTTTAGCCTAAGCTTTTGAGCCCCCATGAAGGTGACAGGGCGATTTTGCTCGGTACAACACGATAGATGGCGACACCATTCGGACCCACTGATTCAACGAGCACGTTCTCCGTATATACTCGGTGGGCATTTGGTGGCATCGAACCCAGGCCTTCCGGTCTGGAGTCCAATGCTCTAACCACTAGGTTACCCACGGCCCGTGTTGTAATCCTTCATGACTTCATAATCATACTTCTGTAAGCCCTAGTGTGACACTTTGTGGTGCGCGGGGATTTCTAAACTTTCTCAATAAACAGAAATACTTATTGTACAGGGGTTATAAAATAATTTAGCTCGGTCGCGGGTTCATGAGGCTGACGGTCCTTTCAACCGTAAGTTTTTATGGATATACATTAATTTTAGAAACAGTCAAAATTCCCTGACTGAGAGACTAAAATACACACTGATTTACTTTCTTCTTCACAGACAAAATAGTTTCTACTTGTCTTGATGCTGATGAAATTCTGGAGTAGGGGCTGTAGGGTTGTTCAAAGTCCTCTTAACAGAAAGCATCCTTGCCTTTCCCACCCCAATGTAATAACTATTCTTTAGGCAGAACGGCATTGGGTCATTACTCTAATGCAGGGGTGGGCATTAAGTCGATCGCGATCGACCAGTTGGACCGCCAAAACATTTTGAGGTGACTACCTGAAGATTAACAGTGAGTAATTATATACCGAAATATTCGAGATTTGCTGGTAGTATGCAGACTAAATCTTCAACTGACTATAACTACAAGAACTAACTTTAGATAAAAAATGTTCTAATTTTTCTGTATTTTCAATTGTTTGATTATAAATGCATCAATTGATATCATTATGTTTATGAATATTATTATGTTTGTATCTCGCATTTTGCTTTAAACGCGTTCGTGTAAGAATTTTTTTTATTGTAGTCATGTTTGTAAGTACATATTCCGTATTTATTCTTAAGTTATAATAAATGTTGTAGACCTTTTTCTTAGTTCACCACTAGCTTAACACACAGGGGGTGTTCCCCGAATCCGGACCCGCCCCCCAAAGCCCTTGATTTTTTCCACGATGGATTAAATCCTATGTATATTGTACGTAAAATTTAATTATTTGTTATTAATAATTAGTTTTATTAATTAATGCTAATTATTTTTTCAATAATTAATTTTTTACTGTTTTTTGTTTTCGAAAATCGACAAAATCAAAGGAATATGTTGGGCGACATATTGGAGCATGATACGAGAATGGTGGACATTTTACCCTGCCCCCCCCCTTGAAAAATACTTGTGTGCACACTTCTCTCGCCATTGGGAGGAGGGGACCGCAACACCTTCAACAAATAAGTAGCCCGTACCCTGGAAAAGTTTGCCCACCCCTGCTCTAATGTTAGCACAGGGTTGTAACATCAAACAATCGGCATTTACACCACTCGATAGCAAGGTAACTTCGGACCAGCAGCTAACGATGGGATCAGCGCCTGGTCACCTGACCAGATAGTCCAATGGCTGACCATGCATGAAGGAATCCTATTATAAATCACCTTTCCAACTTTTGTCTTTGCCTCTTTTAGGCTAATATTAAAAAAACATTTTCATCGTATATAAATATATTGGTTATGCGAACGTATACGCTGTTTCAGCATGAGCTCCTATTAAATTTTTCATATTTTTTATTTAATTGCTTTACTCCAGTCTGGCCTCGTAATATTCTTAGCATCTCTAAATTTGACATGTTTTGTTTTTCTCAAAAATTACAATTTAAATAGCCAATAATGAGAATTACATTTCATCTATGAAAAATTACCTCTAGGAAGCTTTTGTCATATGCACGAAATCTTTTTCGTATATTCTGTTTTAGCCTTGGACCCAGCTGGACCCCGTTTCTATGACGCCCCCTTGGAGGAGCGTCTGGACCCCACCGACGCTCAGTTTGTGGATGCCATCCATACGGACGCAGGAACCGGCCTCATAGATGGTTGGTCATTTTATGTCTTCTCTTTGTTTTGTTTTTGACCGTCCATTTATTTTGAATTTTGTAGTGAGAATTAACACACTGTTTTGCAGGTCTGGGCATGTGCATGCAGGTGGGTCATGTGGACTTCTATCCCAATGGAGGAAGAGATCAACCGGGTTGTCACAGCTCGCCCTTCTCGATTCTACCCAGAATAGGAATCCATAGAGGTTGGTAACATAACACAGAATTTTAGTTGTTTGGGAGATTTTAGTTGTTCGAATACTGATATCGCCAAGATCATAGATTCTGTACATTAAAATGTAAAGGGGCTCAGGTCAAAAATATTTGACCTTGTGTGGAACTTCCAGATCCCTACCAGGTAGCTGAAAATCGTCATCTTCGGACTGTTTAGTAATTTCAGTTCATAATGTCAGTGTTTAACACCCTTCATGGGAACTAGAGCAGGGATAGTCAACCATTTTGAGAAGAGTGCTACTATCTGGTACAAAAAAATTTTGCGTGCCACTTAAAGCTTTTCCAACAAATTAAAAAATATGAAAAGATGTTATTTACAGGCTTATTACGGAATTTTTACGCAAATAGCACATAATTTATGCAAGTCTAAGTAGTGGAAATTTAAAAATAATATAATAAGACAAAAGACGCGCGTGAACTTAAGTTTTATTGTTAATTTTTTTTCAGTTTCAATCGGTTAAGTTAGGTTAGGTATAAAATAAAAATTAGCAGCTAAAAGTAATTTAATTCTAAATCGTTATTAAACAGTTAGTTCTTTCTTAATGTGGTTTTTCAATTTGTAAATTTTCTACTGAGTATTCAGTTGGTTGACTTTTTACATTAGGATTAGTTTTCGAAGATGCTGACAAAATCAAGTTGTTTTTGGTGTGCATCAGTGTCTCTTTTTTTCCTCCGTAATCGATACAAAAAAGCAAAAGTGTGTTCACAAAAGAAGGTATATGATCTATCAGGATTGGAAAAAAAACAATCTTTTTCTTGTAATCTGAAATTTAAGTTATTTAAATATATTATAGCTAAGAAAACCTAAATCTCTCAAAGCCTATTTTCGTTCTTGAGAAGCAAGAACTCATTGGGCATGTCATTGTTTTCTTCCAGATATTTTAAAACACACTCCCTCAAATTCCAGAATCTCACGAATACACATCCTTTGGAAGACAAACGCACACAACAGTGAAAGAGTGTTGTCGCTACATTATAATTTTCTATTTAATTAAGTGTATTTAAAATAAATTTTGGTGTTTTTTTGTCTGAGACAACCACCTTTCAATAAAACATTTAAAAAAAATTAACAACTACTATCTTTTTAATTTTTTAATAAGTCTTTGCGTGCCACTCCTATAACTCAGTCGTGCCACGGGTTGACCACCCCTGGATTAGAGGATGTTCATTCACCCCAAATATCAAGATAGTGAATGTCTCTGTAAAATAAAATCTCTCATGTGGCGTGCTCGTGATGTGACTTAAAAGCTCTCGTCTTAAGTGAGAAATCTTTTGACCTTGATTTGAGCTAATCATGCATCATATCTCCACTAAATTTGGTTTAATTAATCGTAACTTAAAAAGGCCGTGGTAGCCGACTTGTGATGGTCGCGAACTCGTGACTGGCTTTGTCGATTTGTGAGTTCGAAATCTAGAGCTACTGAAGACCTCCTCCCTCCTTGTTGAGTGGCTGATGCGTATTAAATTTGTCGAGACTTAAAGTCATCACGTTAGCGTAGTATGGAAGTATGGAAGCCATCTCAGGTGCCACCCTCTTCGCTTAACCGTGGTTCAAAATTACGATTCGCGTCACCATTTTCCCTTATCTTTCTTCACAGAGTGACAAAAATTTTAATCAATTAAGATCTTGTAAGTTTAAAAAGAGCGTACAGAAATCGCGTTAAAATTAAGCGATGCTTTATAAGTAGTAAGTAGTTGTTCAATGTAAAGTGTTGCCAATAAAAAAAGTGACTCAATCGAATAAAAACGAAAGAGAGATTTCTTAAATTAATTTCATGAGTCATGTGAACGGAGTGAATTGTATGACACAAAATCAAAAGGTGAAAAACTAATCTCTTCATAAGCAGCTAAGAATAAATAACCTTTTGGTGGCTGAAAGTTTCAATTAGTTCAACATTTGCCACTAGATGGCAGCACGATAGTACGAATGATTTTTTTTCTCTCATTAATTTCAACTTAATATTAAATTAAGTATTTGTGTACATGCGAAAGTTTTAAAAACGAATAATAGTAAAGAAAACAAAGAGAACATGAAACTATTGCACTTAAATTTTTTCCTGATAAGCTCATTTTTAACTTGGTGGTTTATATTTTCAAAAAGTCTCACTGTTGGTTGATCTGCAATCTCCAAGTCCAGATGTGGTTTTACTCAAAAGTAGTAGTGAGGAGAATAAAAAAAGGCACTGATTTGTAAAAAAGGAAACAAATTTCATTTTCATAACTACATTACTTTGAAATGGATAGCTATAAAAAATTATAATGGATGACTTTTTTTTAGAAAAAAATTAGTTATTTGCAACATTTATTATTGATTCTATAACACATCGTTGTTCAATCCCATGACGAAAATTTATCGATTTTTTAAAAACAAAACATATTTTCAAAGCCCCCATTTACTTAGTTTACTTAGACAACTTTTTCGAAATAATAAGCTTAAATAATGATGATATGCAAACAGTCATCATCAGTGGCGCAACGAAGAATATTAGCCCCCCCCCCTGCAAACTCAGATTTTGGGTTTCAGTCCCAAATACGTTCTTAGCTTCAGTCAAGCCTCCTCTCCGCAATGCGGGGGCTGTGGGGGTGTACGTTACACCAATGGTCATCACTTCTGTGGTGAAATATTATAAGTTTTACTAGCTGCTATACCCGTTCTTCGCATGGGTGAATTGAAAAATTTTACAATACAGATTCAAGGATAAAGAAGTTTTTAATGAGTTTATTTTACGTGAATTGCAAATGTGACGAGAGAGAGAGAAAGCTTTTTGCATATCTTAGCTGAACAGCAACAACAAAAACACATTTGTTAAATTTTTAGTCTGTAGATCTAATAGCTGATAAATAGGATTTTATTTTTATTTTTAACGCCCCGTAACTCTATTGTGGGTCAATTTTTGAAAACACCTTCCTAAGCTGATCTCTGCACAGCAAAAGTTGCATATTATTACAAATTTTTGTGTAATGAACGCTTAAAATAGTGTTAATAATTTATATCTGGATGTGTAATACGTTAATATTACTTTCTGTTGTATTTATTTTATGTTAAAATTGTAATATTCGCAAGCAACCTTATATTATAATAGCGATTCAATGGAAACATAACGAAATGTTGGCGAAAGAGCAAAGTTGGCAACTTGGCGATGGATTGAACGGTTCAGAAGTTGATATGCTATAGCGCCACCTGGTGGGGAACTACAACAAAAAGGATTGCAAAAACCTTTTCTAAAAAAGAATACATATATTTGCCAATTTTCATAGTGATCGGTTGGTTTTCAAATCATAAATAAACGTGCTTTGAAATAAACTATTAATTTTTAATTTTATTTATGGTTCACTATTTTGGCGATAATGGCTTACTCATAAAAGATAGATATATGCTATCGCAAGCTTTTTTGTATACGTGATTATATACGTACACAAAAACGGTTTTTACAGCACACGCAAGAATAACTTGCAGATGGCAGAATTTTTTCCTACTTACTTGACATTTACTGTTATATTTTGGACACTTCACACACAATATCTTTATAAATTATGGCCTATGTGTTATTCTGATGTATAAGCTATATAATTGTAAAGTTTCATTAAAATCCATTCAGTTGTTTTTGCGTGAAAGAGTAACAAACATCCATACATCCAAACTTTCCCGTTTATAATATTAGTAAGGATAAAACGCTTGTACATAAGAAATTAATGCAATAAAACAATTTTTTATTATCTGAATTAGCTTTGTCATGGTAGCTTGTGGCCGTCGATGTTCTGTTCGAGCTCTGCGTTCGAGTCCCAAAACCACTAAAAGGAACTGCGGTAGCCTAGTGATCATGGTCACAAACTCGAGGCCGTGGTTGTGGAATCGGAGGTACGAGTTCTGATAACACTGAAAAACCTCCTCAGAGGGGATGATGCACGTTAAATATGTCGTGGCTCAAAGTTCACACTTTGACGTGGTGGGGAAGTTAGGAGAGTGGGGTACCATCTTCGTCACGTGACAGTGGCTCAAAATCCCAAGATTTGTCACCAATAGCCTTCTCTTTGACTTAGAATGCCGTGGCAGCCAAGTGGTCAAGATATCGGATCATGGCTAGCGTGTCATGAGTTCGAGCCCAGTAGCATTGAAGACCCGCCGTGCAGGGGAGCGATGCACGTTAAATCTGTCGAGAGCTCAAACGTCTTCCCGTTGTTGTGGTGTGGTAGTCAGGAGAGGGGGTGCCAGCTCAAGTGTCTATCTCGTCAATCCACCATGATAAATAATCCCGAAATCTAAATCATAGATCTGCTCAAGTTCTAAATTCAAAATTTAAAAATTGCTTTTTTTTTAAAATTTATTTTTAAGTCAGTTTTCTGATACTTCACAAAATAAGATACTTTATTTTATATATATAAACCACTTTTCTTCCGTTACAGTTGCACGGTATTACATCACTTGCGACCACTTCCGCTCCATCGAGTACTACATCGAGAGCATCCGCCCTTTGGTACTCGGGCCCAGGATTCGTGAACCTACCTGCCAGTTGATTGGGGTGGCTTGCCGGGATTGGGAGACTTATGCGCAGGGGCGGTGCGCAGATTGTTCCCACCCGGGTGACTGCGCAGTCATGGGATACCTGAGTGATTTGAACATGGAAAGAGGTCCTCAAGCTACGAGATATGAATATTATGTGAAGACCGGAGAAGAGGACCCTTTCTGTTGTGAGTATTTACGATCTTTATCTTATTTAATTATTAGCAGATAAACAGAAAGATGTGAATGTGTTTAGAACTGAAGTCATATTTTATTTAAGAAATTACTGTAGAATCTTAATATTAACAAAAAATAAGGGGTATGCTGTAAAACAGGGGTGGGCATTAAGTCGATCACGATCGACCGGTGGACCGCCGAGACATTTTGGGTTGACAGCTTTTACTAAAATGCCTAAGATGTGCATACTAAAAAAACGCATTTGTGGAACACCGATGCCAACTAATCTAGAGACTGGGTGGACTGCAACACCTTGAAAAAGTTAGAAGTAGCCCGTTCCCAGGAAAAGTCCGTCCACCCCTGCTGTAAAACATCGATTATGAAATAATTAACTTGAGAGGAACGTTTTATGAACTGGAGGAGTATTTAAAATTGACCATTTACTGAAATTAATATTAAAATTATATAAATCTATTATAAGAATCAATATATTTTCGATTACGCGTACTTATAAATTTATTTCTTCCTTCTTCAGTGGCTCGACAGCCCTTGACCTTCTTAAGAAGCCTTTTCCAGGCCAACCTTGGGGCCGCGGTAGCCGAGTGGTCTAGGCATCGGATCATGGCTAGCGTGTCATGAGTTTGATCTCAATACCACTAAAGACCCGCCGTGTAGGGGGGCGATGCACGTTAAATCTGTCGAGAGCTCAAGCGTCCTCCCGTGGTGTGGTAGTTAGGAGAGGGGTGCCAGCTCAGGTGTCGTCAGCGTCACTTGACCATGGTTCAAAATTACGCTGACCGTCGCCAAAAGCCCTCGTGTTGCTAATCAGTGCGACGTTAATATTCACTCCCTCACTCACTGACCCAGGCCAACCTTCTTCCTGCTAGTGTTCTCCAATTCCTAGTCCTCTAAACTAGATCTTTTCTAGGCCAACAATCCATCTAAGATTTGGCCTGCCTTTTCTTCGTGTGCCAATTGGTTCAGGAATGAAGACTTATTTAGCTGTGCAGTCTTCGTTTATTCTGACGCGACTTGCCCATATAAATTTATTATAAACTTAAACCTTATACATTGTAAAAATGGCTGTAATTATAGAAACCTATCTGAAAGTAAAATTTTATTATTTTATATTTAAACTTGCTATAGAACCGCATTGTATGTGGCAGGATAAAAGAGTGCACATGTAGATTTATTAGAAATATTTATAGTTACAGAAGGAGAGTGTCCTACAACAGAAAGGTGGCCTTGGCAGCCGAAGCGTCATGGTCACTAAATCGTATTTGGCGTTGTGAAACCATCGGTTCAAGTTCTGGTGCCGTTGAAGACCCGCCCGGTAGAAGGGCTGATGTATGTTAAACCTGTTGAGGCTTATAGTCCTCATGTAAGCGTGGTATGAAAGTTCGGAGAGGGGAGTGTCAGCTCAGGGGTCCTCGTCACATGACCATGGTTCAAAATTACGAGATTAGTTGCTTTTTTACAAATATTTGTAATTTGAATCTTAACAGAACTTGTTTAAACAGATTTCTATTATATACCAATTCTAGTCATCTGTAAAAAAGATTTTTGCTCAGTAAAAAGTGGAGTGCGGGGTGGTTTGTAGCTCTAAACTTTTTAGAACAAGGATGAGCGGACTTTTCGTAGGTACGGGCTTCTAATGTTTTTCAGGTGTTGCAGTCCACCCAGTGGTCATTCTGTATTGAAATTGTATGTTTTCTTTTCTTGACACTCGTTTTCGACATTGTCTCTCCTTTTTTAAAATATGATATATTACTATTTTTACCGCAAAAACACAATTTTCAAGTCGAATGCTTGAAAAATTACGAGCAATAGCTAGATCTTAGAGTGTGGACGTATTTAATGCAGCGAGCAAAAAACATACGTGAACCATGGCATCAACCAATCCTGTGGAAGCGCAGTGTGCGAAATGTTTCAATACCCAATCCCGTGTTATTCTCCCCTTCAGTCGGCGTGAGGGAGGAAACTCATTTTCACGGCTGGCATCATAGTGATCGCTTTCCCCCCTGCAGTGGCAATGAACGTGCTAAGGGTCATCGCTTGCTTCCAATGAAGGTACATGTGTCGTCGACACATTTATGGAATCATTTGCTTAAGTAAACATAATCGCATCAATTGTGAAAAGACTATTCTCTAGTGTAGCTGGCATCGGTGTTCCATAAATATGTTTCTTTCAGTATTCGCTTTGTTAGGTCTTAGTAAAGGCGGTTACCCTAAATGTCTTGGGGGGGGGGGTCACCTTAAACTCCATCCCTGCTTTAGAGTTTTCTGTCTCGTTAATAAAAACAAAAACAAAGTCGACCGCATAATTTGCTGTCTTTTTTAAATTTGGGTGAAATCTCCCCAGGAGGTTTTTATTTATTTATCCAATCCCCGGGCTTGGCTTCTTGACCATTTGACGCCGAGCTTCCCAGCATTGGAGCAGGTAGTCGCCATCTATGACCACAGAGTGGGCAGGCCTCGTTAGCAGCCAGACCAAGCCAGTGGAGGTATACTCCCAAAAAGTTATGTCAAGTGGTTTGGTGAAAGCGGGCAACAGTCTCTGCTCTCTCCATGTACCTCGGGATTGGATCCACAGTAGTCAGATTCCCAAGACTCTTGGTTTTTTGGGTCGCGGTAATATATTTGTCAACGAATGTGGAAACGATGCTCTTTGCTCTTCTTAAATCAAGGTGACTTCCGGTTGAGACAACTCGGCTTCCTGCTTGACTTTTTGGTCGGCTCTCTCATTTTGAGGATTGCAACATGACTCGGGGACCCACTGTAAGGCCACTGTCTAGCCATATGAGATTAGTTCCGCAATTTTAGTTCGTCACTGAATTGTGTTAAGGCAATCAGTTGGTGTGTTACTGCTTAAAGCTAAAATTGCAGCTTGAGAGTCAATGAAGAAGACAACTTTTGCAGGAGCTAGAACAGCAGCTAGTAATTGCGTTGTAGCTTCACAGACAGCCAAGACCACGCCATTGTAATTGGTGGCTTTCTTTCCTTCGGCCAACGAGCAATCAAACAGCCGATAGAGCCATCCTGCGCCAGCTCCGTTTGTTTTTGGCAGGTATGAGCCGTCAGGGTAGATATGAAGCCACTCCTTCTTTGGATATCTTTGTTCGATCGTTTCCAGAGCTCAGCATTTTAGCTCATCAGAAATGGCATTTGCCTTAAATTAGCCTAGGATGCCATAACCATTCCACCATTTTTTACCTTCCACCTTCTCTACTAATAGTTGTATTTCCCTTCCTTCACATTAATTCTGATGGCCATAGTAGCCGAGTGGTCATGATCACGAACTCTTGACCAATGAGTCGGGCCGAGTGGTCATGGTCAGGAACTCTTGACCAATGAGTCGGGAATTTGATTTATGGTACCAATGAAGACCCACCATTTAAAGGGGCTGATGCACCTTAAATACGTCGAGGCTCAAAGTCCTTGAGCTGAGGGTGATGAAGTTTGGAAAGGAGGGTTGGTACGAGTTAAGGTCATCCTCGTCACTTGACTGCAGGTCCAAATACGATTTACATCCCTAATAGCCCTCGTGTAGCTTCAGAGAGCGATCTTAACAAACAGTCAAAAGAAATAAGCTTGAAAGTAAAGAGGCTCATCGCCAATAAACTTAAAGTAGTTCCAGCAAGACGAAACGACAGTTATTTATTCCAGACGCTGTTATGAGTGAAGAATCGACTAGATTTTCGTCTACAATGAAAAATAGCTTAACACGAAATTAAAGAGACTGAAATACTTCTTCATGTTAAAGGATATTGCAAAAAAGAAAAAAATCCTTAAATCAACAAAATTAAGTCTATTAGAGTTTATTTTATTTACACAGATGTTGTATGTATTCATATATTTCATAAAAATCAAAACAAAAACATTCTCAAAAAAAAAAATTCATACCAAACTTTTAAATTTTCTGAAAAATAAAACGTTTATTGAGTTTTTTGGAAAATAATCTGATGTTTTTCTTTGCGTAGTTTTTTTAGCATTAAATTGTCAACAAATTGTTCTATATCGTCCATTTTGTTATTCATTTCGCCAATGGAGTGAGTGAGTAACCATGGAGGGTTTGAATGGATTGCAATATAATTAAGTACAAAGTAATGACATGTTATTCTAGTATCAGAACCGTTAAAACCCAAAACATGCTTTTTTTTAAAAAAATATCAGATTATTTTCTATTTTTAGCATCAAAATGTCAACAAATTGTTTGATATCATCCATTCTTTTTAAGTTCATTTCTCCATTGGAATGTGTGTCTATATAACTGCACATGCTTTTCATGACGTTCCTCATTATGGATGTGAGAACAGGAGCTGCGGTATTCATTTTATTTTCATCGTCGGAATGTGCATCAATAAATTTTGTGAGCTTTGAACAAACTCCAAATTGTCATTGTATACCATAAAAAAAATTGAGGCTGTACACGCATTATCATCATCTATTGTAACGAATTTTTCCTATAATACAATAAGACAGTCCAATCTAGCAGATATTTGCCGTATTTTGTTCATTCCCAGAAGGAAATCTTTTCGTGTTGAGAGATTTTTATTTCGTGTTAAGAGAAAAAATGCACGAAAATACATAGTAGTTTGTTGGGATTATTGTATTATTTCGTGTTAACCTAAATTTCATCTTAACCGTTTTCGCGATAAATTTATTTTACTGTATATTGGGGACTCTGTTCGTTCTACAGTAATCGAATACTTATTATTATATTAACCCCCTTTTATAAACTTCACTTGTGTATGTGACGGAATCTTTGAACTCAGTTTTTACTCACTTTAAAAGGTCAGATTAATTCGAAATTTTTCTCACTTGTCCAGGAACGATGTCAATACAATAATTTAATAATTTTGTTCCATTGTCCTGAGTAGGCAATCAATATTAACGATTTCCCATTTTCAGGTCCCATCCCGCATCTGGCGACTCATTTCCAGATTTGGCGACTAAAAGATTAAGTTACAACTTAATTTTATTAACTATAAAAGGGTGTTTTTTAGTTTTTTTAAACTATAATTTATTTTAAACATATTGTACGACTAACGTGTCCGCTTAACTTAATGCTTAACTTAACATCAGGAGGAGAAGATTCTGAAAGTTCGAACGAAAAAGATTTTAAAAAATATGCTTGGTATTTTCTTTGGATCGGACAATCCCAGCTTAAATAACTGTAAATAATTAACTTTGTTTTCTTCTTAATAGTGTTTTAATAGATAAGCAGCATCATAATTCTTGGTTATTTCTTGCAGTATTTCAGTATCAAGTGCTCGTAGAAACAGGATGTGGTCACGAATACTGTGGCGACACCTCTGATTTGAGATCTGGTTTCAATCCCGGAGTGATCCGGCTGGAATTGCAAACGGGAGAAGGAAAACTGGCGAGGCTCAATCTTGACGACTAGTAAGTGAAGACATAAGTGTATGTGTAATCTCGTTCTCTTTATGTTTGTATGTTTTTTATAACTTTTATTTCTAATGGCTCAGCAGCTTGGTGTTTTACCATTACAGACCTAGTACATTCTCCGGGAGTTGGTATCCCTTTTTAATGCGGCACCATTTTGGTGGAATACCAATCGCCAAAATAATTTTGATGGCCAGTTTCCTCCCCAGAAGGAGGCCCTAAGCTCTGACGATACGAAACATTCACTTAAAGGATCTTTTGCATGCCGCATAATCATACGACATGGATGTTGTCGATTTTTGCATCATGAAAATCCACCGACTTTGGCCGGAGTTCAACCCGCAACTTAATGGCGTACAAGGCCCGCCACAAACTAACTACGCCAACTGCCGGCTTTTTATAAGAAATTACATCAGGGATTTTCGATTGATTTAAAAATTATTACATTATTTTATATTATTATTGTATTAATATGTTATTTACTGTGTGCATTTAAAATTTTGCATTTTCTAAGTCATAACTCCACCACACCTCAAATTCATTTTTCATGATGAAAATATTATGAGCAATTTCTTTCATATTCGTAGTTTTTGATAGATATATTTCAGTTATACTTTTGATCTCCAACACAGGTTCTCAAAGTGGGTGATAACGCCAACTTGTGGGCGTTTGATGCTTTCAGGGATGCAGTAAGAGACCCAGAGAAAAATAGGAGGCGTTGAGATGGCACGGAGGGGCTTCGGTAGATTAACCAAATATAGGTTAATCTACCGAAGCTAAATACCGAATATCTAAAAATGGTTACAAAAACACGCTGATAATGTACTAACAAAAGTAAACTTTAATACTGCTTACCTTATGTTGATTGTATGTATTTAAATCATTTCTGTATCACATGAATAAAAATTCACATATTTTGGTAGTCCGGGAAATGGATGAACTTAAAGATTACATTACATTCAGACCTACATTAAATTGAATGATATAGTGAATTTTAATTTCTGTAGTGCACGTGTTGCCTTTGTCTGGGAGCAGTAGGAAAAATGTTTCGTCCACTGCATTTCATTGCGTATATTATCCAAGAAACTTAATTAAATATGTTATCCAGGAATTAACGTGTGTTTCTTTAAAGGCTGAAACTGTCAATTTATAATTATTTTGAAAGAAATAGTTTATTATGAATTACTTCGTATCATCAAAATCCTGTCTGTCTTCATAACCGTAAGCTAAAACTTTTATTCCACTTTTTTAAATGAAGAAGAAATTCAGTAGCGTTTAAATTTGCCAACAATATCCTATTTATGACTAAAATACATAATATTACTCATTTAAATATTTTTGTGACAATAGCTATTTCAGATTCGCAAATAGAAAAATTGGAGCTTTAGAAAAAAATTGAATTAAAAATATATTCTATTGGTAATGGAATATTTTTTTAAAAATTTAACTCTCGGTTTTCACCATGTATTATGTACACTCTTATTTCTCTAGAGTGGGGGAGGGTGGAATCGAAATATTCACTAGAAAAGGGGGCGCCAGTTCAAAAAAGGTTGGGAACCTATGATCTAAAAGATTCTTTTTCATAATAATACTAAATCAAATTTCATGGGAACTTGAAAAATATAACATTTTGTAGATGCAGTTTTTAGGAACTTAGGGCCCGCTATTCAGATCAAAAATATTCCAAGGTGATGAAAAGAAGTAAACAAAATCTTCAGAAGCGGAACTGTTATTCCTGGAAGATGACAAATTGTAATGAGAAAATTACCTTTTTTTCTCCCAATTCCGTCAGAAAAAGGCGATTATCCTTTTTGTTTTTGTTAAGGCTTAAGAAATCCCTTCCAAGTGTTCCTTCAAGAGGATTTATCTTTAGACTAAACAAAAGTTTTTAAACACCCCGAGGGATTTAGGGATTTGCATCTTAGTTATTTTATTTTACCTTCCTTCTAGTAGATGACGCGATAATTTCCTGTTTTTAACTCTGGCAATTTCCTTCCCTTTTATTATTTTCTTGCATTTATAATTTTTTCGATCAGATATCCATTATTTTTCTGTTTACTGAAACTTGGTAAAATATGGACGTAGAATCCACACAAGCTAGTAAATGTTTCCGCCCCTTTTTCTGATCAAAACTTTTTTTTAGATAATAGAACTGAAGAGACTTCAAAACTTTCATCACTTTGTTGTCCTTTGGCTTCTTTAATAAATCAAAATTCCCCCGTTCGTGGAGTGTAATATTTTTCCTTATTCGCAGATGTGTGTGTTATTCATATCCAAAGGAAATTACAATTTTTTTCCCTTCTAGCATTTTATTAGCAAACCATTTAACATACAGTACAACTACTAGAAAAACAAATAGAAAATCGAATGATTACGTTACATACAGCAATCGATTAAGTAATACAACCGGGCCACAGCACCAAACAAAATAATTACTTCCTTTTAACTGTTCGAATTTCCCTATTGGGTAGGGAAGATGCTATTAAAATTCCCCTTCGTATGGATTACCAAGAATCTGTGGCACAAGTTGCCACATGGAGATCCATATTACTGAAAAACTTTTCTTTACTAATGGTTGCTATTACAGATCTTTCAAGTTACAAAGAACAGAACATCTCTCCTATTTAAGAAAATACTTCACCTCAAAAACACAACCATAGATTACATTTCAGATGAAAGAGAGATGAGTATCGGTTCTCTAAATTCTTCGAAACACCTTTAGGCTAACTCTAAGATAGACTATCCAAAGCACGAAAAGATTTGTTCTTATTTCTTGAAGAATGAGATGATTAATTTATCCGATATCTTACACTTTTTATGAAATATGTGAATGAACTTTGTTCTTGTTTTTCATAAGTTTCGTGCCGTAACTTAAGCGATTCAAGATATTTATTGCAAATATTTCTTTTCTTTTGTTCGAGAATGGGTACCTTTTGATTATCCCAAATGCAGGCGATAAATCACCAAATGTTACTACTGGTCCCAGAAATATCGCTAGCTGCAACCATTTTCTTCGTTCTCTCCACTTGAGATTATAAGAGAGTAAATTTCATAGCTTGTTTTTATTTGTTCATGTACTAAATATCGCCGCGGTCCAAAGTGTCCAAAGTGGCAAGATTTTAACAACAACAAAAAAAAAAAAAAAAAAAAAAAAAAACATAATTTCATTAATCTTTATGATATATAAATATATTTTAAGAAATGCTGTAATGTTTGACTATTGTTGTTATTTTCTCCTTAAAATAGTATCGACAAAGAACTGAAGCCTGACGCACAATACGTGTATCTGGCGACTAGTCGTTATCCTCTTGGCGAGGTACGAGGCGCCAAAGTGTGGTGGGGATACGCGTCTAAACCAGAAATGGCAGCTACTCTACGATCTGATGCTTCAGGTCTTAATTTGAAAAAAATACAAGTGATCCCGATTGATCTGCCCGAAAAAATGTGAGTATGCTCTAGATTTACTTTTAGTCTAGTTAATTTTATTTTCTGTTCTTGCGTTTTATCGCAGCAATTGCCATCGTTCAAGATAACTCGCCAAATTAGCAACCCCAATTTCTCATGTCATATGTGCTGAATTGGCAATCATGTGCTTCGTTTCGTATAATGTCGCCAATAGGTTGCGATAATACGTAAGAATACCTAATTTTCTAGTTTATAGCAAAATAAAAATTGAGTGTTAAAATTACTTTTGGTTTGCTAGTAACAGAAAATAGCTTGTTGGAATAGGAAGACAAAAATTTCTAATATTACACTAGGAAACAATATTAGAACTAGAAGTATATAAGTTTCACTTGTTAGTTTATATTTTCTGTTAGATCTATTAGATTGTTATATAGGTTTGATACTTTTTAAGTAAAGTCATTGGTTGATTTCTGAATCAATTTGTACGCACTTTTATTTATCAAACAACTTGGAGAATTATTGTCAGCAGATTGGATAAAAGTTCTATATTGAAAATCGAGCCATTGGTGCAATTTTACTTCCTTTTTTTCTACGTCGTCAAAGGGGTGTAAACAAATTATGTGATAAAATCCAGTGTTTTTATCTCAAGTCAGTTAACTCTGTACTAGTAGTCTTCAAACTGTGTTCCACGGAACCCAGGACTTCCACAAATCACAATAAAAAATTAAAAAGAAAATTTTAAAGGAGTATGCAAAATGATTTCACATTCGCTATGAAGTTTTATACTCACAAGTATCTTAAGTTCATCCCTGCCATTAAAACTGAAAATTCTGTTCGAACATAAATTTAATTAGTAATACTTTTTATAAACTTTCATTATAATATTAAAAGGAATATTAGAATCTTTATTATTTATATGTACTATCTACTAGATTCTGAATATTCTGTTGTTTACTTTCCCAGGTTCCATGAAATAATTTTATACTCGTTAATACAATATTTTTGAAAGAATAAAAAGTTCACAAAGGGAAAATGCACCTTTTTTTTCATTTAAAAAAAAATACCTACAATGGAGGAGAGAACAAGTTATCGAACATAAAAAAAATTCTTCGTTGAAATCTATATTTAAGCAAGGACTGATCCTAAGTTTTAGGTTCCAAGTTCTCTCGTGCAAAATATACAGGACTTCTCACACAATTATAAACACTTTAATGCTATTTAGAACAATGAATATAAGACAAAAAATATTTTTCAACGCAAGGGACTACAAAATAAAATATAAAAACAAATTTACACACAGAGCATAAAATGCGACTGTAGAGAATTTCAATAGACCTAGATTTCGACACTTTGAGTAAAAAAATTGCAAGCACACATCCAAGTTACTAAATATAATACATGGGTAGGTCCCACTTAGAAGCCGAGTGGTAGAGTATCACACTTCCACACCACAGGTCCGTGGTTCTATCCTCGGAATGGGCAAGGTCGTATAATCCAACCAAGTTTTCTTACTATATAAACATTGCCAGATGTAAAATCAAATTTCAAAATTAATTTTTTAAAAAAAGAAACTTATTTTTATCTTTACTTTTTACTATGTTTTTTTCTTTTAGAAAAAGATTTTCCATGCCAGAAATGACAGTGCTTTGCGGATCAACAGAAAAAACGATAGGAAAGAATCAATACTTGGAACTGTCTATCAACGATTGTTGAAGAAACGTTAAAAGTTTAGTTTTAATTTTAGCGAATTGTTATAATGTACCTAGTCCATATCTATTCCTTGTTATTTGTGAATTTTTTATCAGAGTTGTTTAAAATAAATTTTGTATGTAATACCGGATTTATTCATGTGATAATCTGCTGGCACGTTGCCTGCAGTATGTGTAAATATATTTGGAAAAATAAAAACTTCTTTGAGTTATTTCTTATTCCGATTATTATGATATTTAACAAAATAGTATTACAAATACCAATAAATTTATCTTAAAAAAATCCTTTTAAAAGATAAATTCTTTTTAAAATAATAATACGTTTTAAAGTAATAGTTCCTTTTCCTTATATTTTGTTAGATAAAAAATTAGAAAATATCTGTACGAGTGAGAGTGCTGCTAAGTACACAATTATTTTATTTTCCTTGGTGCTATATAATATCACTTTAAAAAATTTGGAGTGTGGAAAAATTAAATGGTAATAATTTATAGAAAAAAAAAATTTAAGTCAATTCCTACTTTGAATGGATGCATAGAAAGTATTTTATTAACGAGTGAAAATTTGAACAAGATATATAGGGAGAGAGTAAAGTAATAGTAGGAACTGAGAAAAGAGCATGATTTATCTGCTTTCTTGTAACAATGGCTAATTTGGCTGATAAACCGGTTTGGGAAGCCAACTTTTGTCATTGTTTTTTAACAGTTACATTGCAACAACAATGGAGACGAAGCAAAGTTGGTTTCGAAAACCGGTAATTAATTTAATTTAATTAATGAATTAATATTTGAAAAAACTGTATTAAAATCATCCACTACAAGTTTTAAAAAAATTATTTGAACTTGATTGGTATTTTATTGGTAGAAAGTATTTTATTAACGATTGAAAATTTGAACAAGATAAGTTTATATATAAATAAATATATATAGAGTGAGTGAGCTAATAGTAGGAATTGAAAAATGATTTAACATGGTCTAATGGTCCACCCTAAGCTAAAACATCTTATGATATTCGAAAGTTTCATTAAAAATCGCACTCAAGAAATATAGAAAAAAAAATTATGTGCACTTCAAATTATACTTTATTTTCAAAATTTTTTTTAATTATGGATTAATTCAATACTTTTTCTCTCCCAATAATCTTCTGCAATGTATTTAAAGTGATTCTAATAAAATATTCATTCTTATGCTTTAATCAGGTTACATTCGTACCATATTTAAAATGGCAGGGCTGTACTGAGAAAGGGAAAAAGTAGGCCGCGATTCTCAATTATTCTGCGAAACACTTTAATAATCAGGGTCCTCTTAAGACATGGGACAACTGGGCCCAGGGCCTTTCCCTCGTTGGGCGCCTCGTTTCGTTCTCGTCTCTGTCTTAATAAGATCATGATCCGGATAATTTTAATTGCTAAACATTATTCGCGTACATATTCTCAAAGAAACGGGGAATTTCAAACTGCATGTCCACTGGCAAAAGTGACAAGACCGTATTATTATGCAATCACCGTTGTCCATGTCTAAGCCTAGGCCTAATACCATAAACAATCATTCAACTCATTTTGTGGAAATTTGCCATCATAGTCGTGCCTAGGTTTTTGAGATTGTAAGTCGTGGACATTTATTTGTTTCAAATGACCGTTGGAACAAGTATTTGACAAAGTATGTTGTATACTATCTGCTTTTAAAGATCTTAGATAGGGCCTAATTTTGCATAAGGGCCCAGGGCCTCAGCCTTAAGACGTCCCTGCTAATAATATCCAAAAAGTTTTTTATAATAAATATTTCGCTAAGCAATTAAGTAGTCTTGAAAACTCAGCCAAAAGTTGATCGGAGGATGGCCGAGTTAGTGAAAATCCATGGTTATCGAGAATGGGATTAAAAACGAATAATTACGTATGTTTCCTCAGAAAATATTACACTTCACTTGTATATATTGTTTACTGGAGAATACAACCGAAAATAAGCTGCCCAAATACCCTTAAATTAAAGAAAAGTACGTATACTTTATAAAGGCATAGAGCATTTACTATATGAAAAGGAAAATTAATGAATAAATAGCACACAGTACACTGATCAAACACACCTCAGAAAAATACTTTATGAAGGCATAAATCTATCTATAATAAGAAAGATACGACTTTTCAAAAACTAGCTACATTCTTTTTAAAAAAAATTCGTTACATCCTGTTGTCTTCCTTAATGCACTTTGCATTTTGCTGCTTCATAATGAAAATGACGAACGAACAGCAAGACCATTACCGACACACTTTGTTATTCAAAATACTGAAGGGAGATTTTTCGACAGTCCCCAATATGTGATATTTTAGGAGTTTGTTCGGTGCCGTTAACGTTTTCATCATTTTCCGGCATTTTTAACACCCTTTTATAAGCTTCACTTGTATGTAATGGAATTTTCGAATTCAATTTTTACCCACTTTAAAAGGTCAGACTAATTCGAAATTTTGCTCACTTGTCCAGAATGAAAATACAATAATTTGTTTATTTTGTTCCATGGTCCTCATCAGGATCACCAAGATGAACAATTTTCCATTTTCAGATCCCATTTCCAGATTTGGCGACTAATTCCAGATTTGGCGACTAATTCCAGATTTGGCGACTAATTTCAGCTTTGGTGACTAATTCCTGATTTGGCGACAAATTTCAGATTTAGTGATTAAAAGAATAAGTTACAACTTAGTTCGATTAACTTTTAAAGGGTGTGTTTTAGTTTTTTTTAACTATATAATTTATTTCATTAATTGGGACTGCAGCACACACATTAATTTCTGCGTCGGACATAATGTCTTGCTCGGTATCATTCTGGAACCTCTGTTCAACGTCATTTTCATCGACTTTTGCAGATCCAGGAAATAATCCAGGGTTGTTGTTTTTTTACCTACAAGGGTGTGGCCGAGTTATCCGGACTGCCGGGTAGTTGAGTGCTGAGTTTTCGAGACTCTACTGTATTTTTTTTTTAAATTATAAATTTGTTACGAAAGAACACACTGAGATTCATCGAAGAATTTAACGATATATTATAGATTTTAAATCGAGTCAAGAACACACGAATACTGATTTATAAATGAGCAATTGACTGGGAATTATATAAATAAACAAAATAACTAAACAATTTAAAAAATTGGAAAATTTCGTTTTCAAAGTTACACAAAATTCGATACAATATCTGTCCTTCATTTCTTGGGCAAGTATATATTCAGTGGATAAAAATTATATCGAGATAAGATCACATTCTCAACTAATACTATATTAAAATATTAACGATAGTACTCATAAATTATTGAATTTTTGAGAATAAAAAAAAATGTGTGTGTGATAGAAAAACACATTTGTGTATTGAAAAAATGGAGCGTGTAAAAATCAGCGTATAAATAAAAGTTTTAAATTTCTTGAGTTGAAACTCGCAGAACAGAGGTAGGCCGCCGCCTTGTTACCCCATGATATTTTTTTCTTTCAAATATGGCTGAGGATGAGAAATTACCATTGCAGATCTAGTACATTCCCCTCGAGCTGGTATCACTTAGTGAGGCACCATATAGGATACAAACTGCCGCAATGTAATTTTGACCCCCCAGTTTCCTCCCCAGATAGAGGCACCTGAGCTCTGACGATGCAAAATTGTACCAGGAATTAAATAATGCCGACAGCACCCCCAACGAAACAGGCATTCTAGGGATGTTTAGCATGCTGCATAATCGTACTACATAGACGCTGTCGATTTTTTGCGTCAAGAAAATCCACCGACCTGGGCCGAGGTCGGATCCGCAATCTTAGGAGTACAAGGCCAGTGCCTAACCAACCACGATACCCGGCAGGCATCCCAGAAAAATAATCCTTGTAAATTTTTCGTGTGGGTCCTAGGATCGAAACCTGCTTTCTTATACAATTGTTTGGAATGGTGAATAATGCTATATGTTAAATGCAACCCAGATTTAATCTTTAAATAGAATTAGAAATGCATCAAATAGTATTGTCCTAATCTCTTTCCTTTCCCCCCGACTCTTGAAGTGGCTCAAAATTAAAACGCCATCTGTATAGTTTTAGTGCAATGTTAATTTTTAAGGAAAGTATCACAGGGGTGTCAAACTCAAAGGCTAACTTGGGCCGTACAAACAAGGTTTAACGCAAGGTTTGTCGTAAAAATATCAATATTCCTTGAAATATAAGTTTATTTCAAATAGAATTATAGTAAGTATAAATATAAGAACAATAAAAATTTAATGTTTAACGTCCTGACACTTGACATATCTTCTCTGCTACTATCTTTCCTATTTTGGGAGAAACTTTGACACTTTATTATGTATTATTATGTGCCGATATACCGGTCGGGGCGCAAAAATGCCACACCCTCGATCAGAATCATGTGCCGCATGCTGGTTACTATTAGCCCTAAAATCTCAACAATCTCAGTTGGCATTGTTTGGAAGTTAGGAGAAGATGTACCAGTTCAGGTGTTGTCATAACATAATCATGGTTCAAAAGAAAGATCTGTTCACAGTATGCCTCTAGAGGTCAAGGTAACTGACTCGTGGTGTGATAGCGATAGCCTAGTGGTTAAGGTATCGGATCATGACAGGCATGTCATGAGTTCCAGCCCTGTACCACTAAGGACCCATCGTGTAGGGGAACGATGCACGTTAAATATGTCGAGGTTCAAACGTCTTCCCGTTGATGCAGTGTGGGGATGCCCGCTCAAGTGTCGTCCTCGTCACTTGGCCATGGTTCAAAATTCGAGATCCGTCGCCAAAAGCTCTTGAGTATCTGAATAGTGTGACTTCAATATTTACTCCCTCATACTCTCTCGCCAGTAGGTCTGAGGTTGTTTCAGAGTGTGACTTAAATTAAAATCAAATCAAAGCTGCGGTCGCCAAAGTGCCATGATCGTGAACTCGTGGACGGCGTTATTTCTATCGAGTCGGAGATTCAAATACTGTTGCCACTACTAAAAACCTACTGCGCGTTGCATTTTAAATCTGTTAAGGCTGAAAGCCCTGACCATGGCGTAGTGTAGAAATTTGGGAAATGGAGAGCTAGAAGAGGTTTGGAGAGTGAAAGTCTGGGTGTCGTCCTCTTTGTTTCAGCCAACAAATTGGTCCAAATCCTGACCACTAAAAACCCGTCATGTAGTTATGTTGATGCTCGTTAAAGCCGGGAGGCTCAAAGTCCTAATGTTATCGTGGTGCAGTGGCTTGGAGAGCAGGGTAAAAACTCAGATGTTGTCTATCCTCTGATCGTAGTTCAAAATGACAGTCACTCGTCAATAATCCTTGTGTTATTTCTAAGTGTGACAATATATATAAGTAATCAACTAGTAAATTAACCGAACAATATGACTTCCTTAAATCTTCCACTTTATTTTTTTTGTGACCGTGGTATATAGTGACTAAGGTAACAGGTTCGTAACCGGTGTGTCGTGAGTTCGAGCCCAGTACTGCTGAGTGAGTGAGTGAGTGAATATTAACGTCGCACTGTTCAGCTACACGAGGGCTTTTGGCGAAGGTCCGCGTAATTTTGAACCATGGTCAAGTGACGCGGACGACAACTGATCTGGCACCCCCTCTCCTAACTACCACATCACACCGACGGGAGAACGTTTGAGCTCTCGACAGATTTAACGTGCATCGCTCCCCTACACGGCGGGTTTCAGTGGTATTGGGCTCGAACTCATGACATGCGTGCCGTGATCCAATGCCTTGACCACTTGGCTACTGCGGCCACCCAGTACTGCTGAAGACCCGCCGTGTAGGGAGGCGATGCGCGTTAAATATGCCGAGGCTCAAATTTCCTCCCATTGGTGTGGTGTGAAAGTTAGGTAGGGTGTGTCAGCTCAGGTGTCGTCCTCGTCACTTGACCGTGGTTAAAAATTACGAGGTCTGTCATGAAAATTTCTCGAGTTGCTGAATAGTGTCACGTTTATGTTCACTCACTCACTCACTCACTCACTGTAACACCTGTCTCAGGCTCTGGCAACTTTCATTCCTTCTCTTCAGGAAGGACGTGGCCGCGGTACCCAAGTGGTCAAGGTATCGGATCATGGCTAGCGTGTCGCGAGCTCCAGCCCAGTACCACTGTAGACCCGCCGTGTAGGGGCGCGATGCACGTTAAATTTATCGAGAGCTCAAACGTCCTCCCGTTGGTGTGGTGTGGTAGTTAGGAGAGGAGGTACCAGCTCTGGTGTCGTCCGCGTCACTTGACCATGGTTCAAAATTACGCCTTCCGCCGCCAAAAGCCCTCGTGTATAGCTGAACAGTGCGACGTTAATATTCCCTCATTCATTCAAGAAGGACACGACAACAACAACAACAACAACAATCCACTGTGACAATAACGATTTATGATTTCTTTGTGAGTGTGGCAACAAGTATCTATTACTTATGCAAGCATCGATGTCTGAAGTAATAAATCCCGTGTGACAGACAACCCGTGTTGTTTCGTAAGACTTGGGTTTTGTCGAGAATTGAAAATGCTTCTAACGCTGTAGAATGCGACTCAACATGGCTTCCATAGCGATACTGTGTTTGTTATTGCTTGAGAGATTCCTGGCTTCCGACATGGACAGCATCACGGATCCTGTCCTGAATGGTCTGAAGGTTCTGGAGCAAACTGCTCTCAGATATTCAGGGAGTAAGTACCCTTAAAATTAAATTTCCTATGGAGCCTCACTTCGAATAATTGAAAATGTCTCTTCATATTTTTCATGCGGAATGTATATTAAACTTTCGTAGAATGAATCAAGCAGGGAAATTTTTGTTGTTTTTTTTCCACTTACTTTGATAAATGATTTTGAGATTTCAAAACAGTGATTGTCAACCTTATTTTCGTCGGGGAACAATTTCAAAATTTCCCGGCAGCCTAATAATAAAATAAGTTTAAAAGAATTTTATTTATCTGTAATATACTATGTAAAATTGTTTATTATACTAATTTTCAATGTTAAATAAAATACGTATGACAAAGGCAATATGTTTATTGAGTAATTAATCACAAAATTAGTGTAGTTTGATATCATCTACATTTAAATTTCGATCTTTCCATTTTTATATTTGTTAATGCTGAAAATCCGAATTCACGCAAATAAGACACAGAAAATTGTAAAAATATTTTATAGCCATTATGGGATAATAGCATATAGTTTTAATCAAAATTAATAAACACTTCCGAATATTTTGAAATTAAATCTCGATTTTTATACATACAGAGCGAAATTACTTTTCGCTTCATTCGAAGTTAATACACAGATGTACCCGTACACAAAGAGAGTATGAACCCTATCAAATTTTTTATACCAATTTATCCACGAAAGGATGTTAAATATATCGGGGATACCCTTAGTTTATTTCTACAAAAGAGCCAAATGATTTGGTTCCGCATTTCATTTTTTTTTCTAAGTATAATTAATAATTTTAAAAAAAATTGGCTGCACACAAAAGAAACACGGCGCAGTGGTTTAGAAAAATAAGTATTTGAGTTAAAGCTTAGTTTAAAAAGTCCCCATCTTAAAGTTGGCGAAGTTTTTTAGATTTCAGGGGAGTGATAATTATTTCCTTCTGGCACATTGTTTTAGTAATCCTGATACAATAATATGCGGAATTATTCCGATATAAAAAAAAGCGTTTACATATTAATCCTTACAAGATCCTACGGTTCCTAAGAGTAAATATTAGATCACTGTTTATTTTAGTTTAGACATAAAAACAGCAACCGAGAGTAAAGATGTTACACATCCAAAATCACGAGAAAAATTCGTAGTTCAGAAATTTCGCTTATGGACCACAGGGAATTATTTCCCCCAAAGAATTGTCATTTGTTCAAATATATTATTGCTCAAAATTATATTTGCCTAGTAACGTAAAACCCACGAGAATGCTCAATATATTAATACACGGCATGATAAACTGAAATAATAGGATTAAGAATACAGGCCGCAAATGTTTTATAACTGACGCCATTTGGTTTGACAATTCTTTTTCTAAAGGCTGTTTTGATAATTACGTTAAATCTATTTTGATATTCTGTGTAGAAAACCGAACAGGATTACAATTGAAATATGACAATCATCAATTTTAAAATGGGGTGGAATCTTTTCCTGCGTTGTGAAAGAGTTAATGTAATTTTCTGATTTCACTATCTTTCAGAGAACAATAGGTGTTTGTATTATTGCAACATCCCCCCCCCCACCAAACATGGGGAAATTTACAAATATTTGGTGCGAAAGTCCGTAGAAGTATATCAAATTAATAGCTGCATTTCGCGTCTCTAATATTGTATTACTGATTCACTTTTTAAACTTTGAAGTGTTCAAGTAAAAATTTGGATATTTTGAAGTTTTTCTAAATTTTAAAAATATTGCACAGTTAAAGGATGTACATATTATAATTTTATATGAAACTTGAAGCAATTTTCTGTCTGGAGAAGAGTTCGAAGCATGGTGCAGATTCTTTGACATGAGACAAATGAAAATTTAAATGTAAGTAAGCATTGGGCGAATGGGGGGTTGAAATTAATAACATTGAAGACTCGTATATCTTTGAGAAAATTTTTTTCAGATCATTATAGCTTATACCTCCTCCTGATACAGAAGCAAATTTGTTCTAATTTAATTAATAGTATTTATTTCTTTCCTCAACACTGTTTCAAGTCTTTAGGTTTGAAAATTATATGTATAAATCCTGTTTTATCGCTTAAAAATTTTAAAACTGCAGAAAATGGAGCTTCATTTCAAAACTTTCTGTAAAAATTGTATAGTCTGTGAATGACAAAATATTTTTTCTGCTTATAAATATCTTTGCTTATAAATTTCAAAGAGTAATTTCTAACCCATTAATATACTAATTATTCAGCTATTACTATTTCATGTAATTTAATGTAACTTAATATTGATTGGAATTTTTATGGTGTAAGGAAGATTCATTCGGGAGAAAAAATGAGGGACCTAATTTGAAATCGGAGTGCTATGCGCCAAGTAGCATTTGTCAAACGATATGGAATCTAAGAGGGTGGTTTAGTTGTAACAAATCGTCAGAAAAACAATTTTAAAGAACTGCTTTGAAACCATAAAGTAAAAAGAATAAAGGTAAATAATGTGTTGAAAATAACAAATATCGATCGATAATTCCAATATAATAATTATACACAATAATTTTATTATGTAATATATAATCGTATAATAATTATGTAATAATAATTGTATTATATAATTTATATTCATAAAATAATTATATAATATGTTAAAATTAATCAATGTTGTTACTTATGCCACCTGATCTGCAGTAACGTCGGATTAAGGTCCACGAAATTCATTGCGGTGAAAGACTAGATTTTTACGCCTGTCCTTACCTTAGCTTTGAGTACCATGCAGGTGACAGTATGATTTTGCTCGGTTCCACCCAAATTTTACCTAAAAAATTTTATACATTTACGAGAAATGCTTAACTGCTACTAAATATTTTCTACTTGACTGCTATTTTAATCTAACTTTGTGTGCCCTCAGGGGGCTCACCATCTTTAGGTGAGTACGGGTGTCACAATCCCGAGGTGCCCTAGTGATCTTTTCCTTTTCCCACGGGGTTTACTGTCTTTGGTAAACACGGGCTTCACGAACCCGGGGGACCCTAGTGATCCTTCTCTATTTTCGACCCTCTTTCTTGTCATTCAATTCATTCTTTCTCTTCCCGTCTAGACCACAGATATTAAAACAAATGTTTGGCGCAGTATAGCCGAAATCGGCTCTTGCGCCAATAAACCCCAAAATCACTCACTAACTTTGTGTGTAATCTTGTTTTAAACACCATTTAAATGATAAAATTTTTGGGTGATTACATTTGTTAGATGAACTTAAGGGGAATGGCTCCTTGAAGGAAAACCAGTATTGATGCAAGGAAAATTGTATTAAGATTATTTAAAAAAGCAGGTAGAAAATGTTCGCAGAAATAATGTCCAGAAAATAATTAAAAAATTTTTAAATGATGGATTGGTTGAAAATAAATGTGGAACATAGGAAGGAAAGATATTCTGAGAAATATCGTAAAAAGTAAAATTTTTAAAAGAAATTAAGACTGATCCTGAGATAAGTAAAGTGAAACATGCTGCAGAAACTTCTCGAGTCGTATGCAGAAGTGTAAATGTTGTTAGATACACTGAAAAAAAAAGTAAAGTTAGAAAAAAACCGTTCATCAATTTGCAAAATCAGAAAGTGTTTGGAGTTTGCAAAAAACCATCAATTGAAGACCAATTGCTTTTGTAAGGAAGTTATATATAGTGCTGGAAAAAAAATTCAACATTTTTGGCACTAACAGCCGTCGCACTGTATGGGGGAAAAAGCCCAATATACTGCTTGGGATCCAACAGTTAACCACTAGCGCTGGCAAAAAAATCACTAAAGCGTGTACCAGAATGGTCGTTTCTGTTTCTGTAACAATCTCATAATGACTTGCATACCAAGTCGTGGGTGATTCTGTGACAAACGCATTACGACGTGCGTGGCACGTCTTTCCAACGCAAGTGGTTAAACATGATGGTGGCTCCCTCGTGGGTTTGTATTAAAATTTCCGATTTCCCGGGTTTTTCCCTTCCCGGAAATGTCCGGGAAATCCCTGGAATATAATTGTCATTCCCGGGAACACATCAAAATTTCAAAAAATTTATAAACAAGTTATTTTTAAATAAAATCGATAATTATATAAAATAAGGATACATATAAATTCAAAATTAGTACGTACTTGTATAATGAGCTAAAATACACAAAATATGTAATAAACTGATTATTCATTTTTAAAATAGGATTTCAGGTAGCATAAGCAATTTATACATTTATCACTCAGCTTGGTTCTAAACTTGGTGACGAACAATCCGGCAGCAGAAAATGCTCTCTTGGCTTTTCTACTGCATAATTTTTCTAAGCCAACTTTTTACTGGCTTAAAGCCTGCTACAATTGTAGTCATAGTTTCAAACTCTACATTGACCATCATTTGTTCTTCTTTAATGTCAATTAATGCTTTTAAAGTTGCCAACTTTATTTCTAAAAATCTTTCAAGCATTGCCAACAAACTATTACAGAGTGCTTTGGTATCCTAACAAACCACCTTTTCAGAGTCAAACTCTTCTTTAACGTATTTTTGTAAAATATCATTCTTGAGAGATGATTTTCTGAATAATTTTACTACATTTCTAATATTTTTTATATTTTGATTTATGTTAGTTATAGAATTTTTTTCTGCGTAAGTGATATGAAACAAAGCATCTGTTCCTACAACGCTGTCAAATTCTAAATCTAATGCTTTGTCTAATGCTAAATCTAATCTTTGCGATTCCCGGGAAATCCCGGGAACGAAGCATAATTCCCGGGAATAGAAAGAGTACAGAAATCTTATGATTTCCCGGGAATAGAAAGAGTACAGAAATCTTATGATTTCCCGGGAAAGAAACCCTAGTTTGTATGGCTTCATCGGAGGTAAGAAATTTAGTTCTTACAGGTGGCGTTATGAACCATGTAGTTTACTTGGATATAATTCACAAGTTATAATTCTTGGATATAACGCACAATGCTGCTAAAAATTTGGATTTAGAGGAAAATTTAATTTTCCAACAAGACAACGACCCTCAAAGCACTGTACATAGCATTAAAATGTATCTTTTTCACTGTAAACAGTAGTTACACACTCCATCGGTGTACGATATCAATGTCAATCCAGTTCTGTGGGCCACACTCGAAACGACGATCCAAAAACGCAAAATTTAGAGTTGAAGAGGCGCATTTATCCACTGGGATAGAACTCGGGACCTTAGGGTCCGAAACCGAGTAACTTAACCCCTACACCAAAATGATCTCCATGGTGCGGAGGTTGTTACTGGCTTATGTGGATGATACCGCTACAGAGTTTTTAGTTTAACTTATCCATGAAATTTCAATAACATGCTTTTCTCTAAACTGCTTACAGTTCCAAACGAACTCTTGAAGAGTCAACGCAGCCTCAGCAGATTCTACCTCTTCACCCCTGAACGCAGCTCGGATGGCGTGAAACTGTATGTGGAAGACCCTCGCACTTTCCGGTTCTTCAACCCTCGGCTTGAGACCAAAATCATCATACATGGGTTTCTCGATAAGGTCAAAATCGCAGACTGGATGCACGTAAGTTGAATCGATAACACATTATGACTCGAATTATTCTGTTATTCAAACCTGATAAAAAGTTCGAATGCATTTAATGTTGGTTTAAAATAAAGAACACAGTACAAAAAATTAAGATGTATAAAATTTCTGAAGTGATAACTTTTTAGGTGCGTTTTGCTGAAGTGTGAATCTAAATGAAGCGTCAGGCTCGGGTGCGTTACGCTCAATCGGTTTTACTCGGCTAAAGTCGGCAATCGTGCTCGAATTGGCACCGCTCGCCCAGTTTTCAATTGAAAACTTGTTGGGGGTGTATTTTAAACAAACATTTAATGCACAATTTCTAGTGAAGTTTTATTTTCTTTGTTTAACTATTACTGTCATGCAACCCACTTCCACTGAACTCCAGAGAGTGAATGAGAGAAGTAAAGCACAAGCGAAAATAATTGAAAAGATTTTTCTTGTGTTGTTGATCGAAGAAGAAACGAAACATGGGATCCGTTTTTTTTTCAGTAGAAAGACCGTATTTAAGCACAAAAACGTGCCAAAAGAATTAAAATCCGAAGTTTTAATGAAGTTAATTAACCAGGAAGTTGCCAATGTTTTAGCTTATATTAGTGGTGAAAACCAAGAGATTAATATAAAATAACCGGAGTTAATATAAAACTACCATTGTTTTTGCTTCTTATCATTCTGTACATTTCCCCTCAGGGGGCTCACCTTCTTTAGGTGAGTACGGGTGTCACAATCCCGAGGTGCCCTAGTGATCTTTTCCTTTTCCCACGGGGTTTACTGTCTTTGGTAAACATGGGCTTCACGAACCCGGGGTACCCTAGTGATCCTTCTCAATTTTCGACACTTTTTCTTGTCATTCAATTCATTCTTTCTTTCTCTTCCCGTCTAGACCACAGATATTAAAACAAATGTTTGGCGCAGTATAGCTGAAATCGGCTCTTGCGCCAATAAACCCCAAAATCACTCACTCATTCTGTACATTTCTTTCCTTTTGTAATGTTTCATCTAGTTCAGATAAGCATTTCGCTTATAAATTGAGTATTTGGGGAAGATTAATGAAATATATAGCTCTCTACCCTCCACCCTCCCAAAGAACTCCAACTAGCAATTACTTTACCAACTAGGTTCCTTTTGCCACAAAGAGGATTTATAGAAAAAATAAAACATCGTTATATTAAAAAGTAAGTACTGTGTTAGCTCCAAGTACTATTGCATACTCTGATGACTATGTGAACGGTCTTTTGATATTTTATAACTTCATGTGAAATTGCTGTTTTTATGCAATAGATTTCACTACATTTATTTGTCACTTGATATTTTCTTTCATCTCGCAGCATATGAAGGACGAATTCTTGCTGCTGGATGATTTCAACGTGATTATTGTGGATTGGAGCTTCGGCAACTTCATCCCCTATTCGAAAGCGGCCGCCAACACCGAAAGGGTCGGAGAAGAGATATCGCTGCTGGTCTTATTACTCAGGGTTGGGTTAATTTTCCCATTTCTTGTTAAAGACATTAATAATAAAGTAAATTTATAACTAGTTCAGTTTTAGTCGAACCAGAGTCCATTCAAGGTCGTTACGTACGGTAAAATTCTTCAAATCCCGCAATGAATCATCTTTGAGAAATTCAAGTAGGGGATTAACTTTGTGTAATCTAACCATGTTTCAAATCTTTTGCTCGATCTTTTATTTTGGAAGCTTTTATTCTTAAGGTATGACTATTTGTGACAACTTTTTATAAAAAATGGAGATATGGGAATTTTTTTTGTGGTTTTTAGATTTTTAGTACATTTTAAGAAAAATATGCTAAAATTAAGAGAAAAAGAAATTATATTACTAAAATGGAAAAAAATGGGGGGGGGGGATTTATATATATACAAAAAAATAACAAACGGGGACCATTCTGTACTAAAAGTTTATGAGCAAATTTTCAATTCTGATGTTATTCATTTTTAAAATGACCTTCAGAATAAGCGATATTTTAATTTTTACAAAAATTAGAGCACTTTATCTTATTATATAAAATTGTCTAGAAAGTGATTATATTCACACAAGAGACTGTAAATTTTGCAATAAAACAGTGATTGATAAATCTGAAGGTTAAAACACTCCAACTTTATAATAAAGTACATACACCAAAAATTTCATTTAATTACTTTCAAAACTTTTTGAGCAATCGCTGTCCCCATTTGAGCATTTTAAAAAACACACATTTCGAGTAAAACGCGTTTTAAAGTATGACATCTTGCTTAAAGTAATGGCCTCTGCTTTTATTAAAATACTTGTAGTTTTTGTTCTAATGAAAGGAAAATAATAAACTTGGTATTTTTATAAAGCTAATAAGATCTGTAAAATAAAATCATAAAAAAAAATTGTCTATTTTTGGCAAAATTCACAATTTTAGGGAAGTTGGATACCTTATAGTAAGGATTTATAAACTGTATACTTTTCACCTTTTAACCAAATCATGTGCAGGGTATTTCTTATGCAAGGTATATTAATGCGTAAATAACTGGTTCTATAGGACTGAGATGAATCTTCAGTAGCTACTTTGACAGTAAAACAAAAGTTTTTCGATAATTTAACCTCTAAACTGGTTAAAAGAATTTATTTTACGCCAAGGAGGGTAAGATTTCCCTTTCTCTCAATTATATATGTATTATATTGTGAAATTTTTGTGTCATGTTTCTTTAATGATTAACTGAGAATGTTATCTTGTATAAAAACTATTTATGCATATATATATATATATAAATCACACACATTACATGGTTGCATGCACGGGTTCATTGTCATCTACCTTGCATATACTATACAACATATATCTAAATTTAAAGTAGCAGTACATATCTTCAGTTAAAGTTAGAGTAAACAGTTATTATATTACAAAATAAATCGCAACTGTTATAATGGGTATGTGACAATATGTATACTCTACATGTAATTTCTTTTCTATATGTCTTAAGAAATTTTATAAAAAATAAAAATCAGAGTTACGAGTTATTAGCTGCAACGAAACCTTGGTCGTAAGTTGGGAGAGAACTTATGTGCTTAAAAAAATTAATTCTAAATTTCAAAAAATATTTTATTTTTCCCAATGCATTTTTATAATGCAACCTACTTGGAGACTTTGTCTTTATGTATGAGATTAATGCTACCAAAGTGACCACGCAATCTTTCCTTTTTCGCACGAGATTTTTCTGTTTTGGTAAACAAGCGAATGTAAAATGAAACACAACCTCTGACAACAAAGTTTAGTGAATAGTCCTGTAACATTAACGTAAATGAAATATTAACTAAAGCTACCTTACTGTCCTTTAAAATAGTCCCTTTCCATAACTATGCACCGCTGAGATCTGCTATACATGTCCTGGAAACTTTGCAAGAAGTCTTCTTTTGGGATGGAGTTCAAAAGCCTCGTCACGTTTCGTTGGATGTCAGGAATATCGTTAAATCTTTCAATTCAAAGCGATTTTGAATCGTGGGAATAGTAAGAAGTCTGGAGGGTTGAGATTTGTGGCGAGTATGGTGGATGTTCAATTTGCATCACCCCGTTTTTTACCAGGAATTGTTTGATGATATTGGCTGTGTGAGGGGGGGCAGTGTAGTGAACAAAAAAACCATGAACTATATCCTTCACATTTTTTCTCATCCCTAAATACTGTGTAATGATTTGTCGTACGGATTCACGGTTAGTCTGCAGTTCCTCAGCTTTCATGAGCACAATTAATCGACGGTCTTTCGTGATTGATTTCTTCACTTTCTCAACGTTTTCGTCAGTGACGGAGGTCTTTCGCTACGGGTTTTGTCAGAACCACTTTCATGGCCTACTCGAAAACGGGCGAATCACTCGTATACACAGTTCATGGAAAGTGCTTTATCTTCATGAACACGTACCAGTATCGCATACGTCTTTTTAGCGTCTTGACAAGTTTCAAGCAAAACTTTAAATTAACCTTTTGTTCGTTCATTTTCGTGTTCTCAGTTAAGAACCAATGCACTGAACAAGCACTATGTAAAACAAGCCTTACATGGAACACAAACGACACTCAACTAGGGGTCAACACCTGCAACTCCGCATGTGCAGCGTTTTGTTTCGCCAGTGTTGCCAGATCGGCCGTTTTGACTTCATTCGCCGAACTTTACCGTCAGAGGTTGTATCAAGGAAAATTTATTTTAAGGAGTGAAGTTTAATCCCTCTGGGGTTATGCCGGAGAATTTTTGATGTGTCAATATTTTTATAATTCGTATTTGATTCGGTTTTATCTTAAAGGACAAGTATGGTGCCAGACCCAAGAAATTCCATCTCATAGGACACAGTTTAGGATCCCACGTTGCTGGATACGTGGGTGAACGAGTGAAAGGATTAAAAAGAATTACTGGTAAGCATATTTACAGAAGTATAAACGGTATCTTATTTTCGAATTATTTGATATTCTTTAACGATTGTAGATTTATATCCATAGAAAAAGATTTGCCCTTAAATTCATTTTTCCCATTGTTATATAATTACAATACTTCACTTGCAGCATTTATGAATATAAAAACTTAATATGAAGTACAGCAATATTATTAGGGATATTAAGTTGTTGGTACTTGCGTGTTATACCATCGACCAATATCGTCAAAAAAAACGTCGTCAAATGCCACGATATGTAGCCAAAAGTCGAAACCGTTCCCACGCATGTCTGAACACAATGCTGACAACATTTAGCAGCATTTTTTGAATTGGTAACATTTGATTTGGCGAAATTAGTCGACGGGATAATACCCAAATATAGTTGCCCAAAAGGTGCCTTTTGTTCATAATTTACACCAAGTAGCAATAACAGGGAAGTATACAATAAGATTACCTATGTTTGACATCGCAGTTTTTTCTGCCTTATAACAATAAAGTATATTGTAGAAAATTTGCTTAGGTTCAATATATTTTTGGAAAAGATGAGCTATCCGCCCGGTGGCAGCCATTTTTCGCCAAATTCTTCGTTTACATATCGGCTATATTAATATTAGTATGCCCCGAAATTGATAATTAAGAATTGATCAGGTATTAAAATGTCATTATTGCTCAAAAAGAAATTGAAAAATGGCGAATCAACAGCGCAATTAAAAAGAAAATTCACATTAGTTTAATTCGTTCATAATCTTTACATTAATTATATTAAATTTTTAAAAAGAAATCTTCAAACCTCTGAATTATAAATAATTTAAAATCTTTTCCACTGTGATACAAAACTGAAAAGGATTGCCAGAAGCATCAGAGTTGACAGGTCACGGAACGCCGATGTAAACAGAATGGAAATTAACATTATCGAAAGCACTTGGCGAATGGGCGTACAAAGCCTTTTTTTTCCACAAAAAATAAGTGTTTACTTTTCTGTATTCAAATAGGTCTAGATCCTGCCACCTATCTTTTCTCTACCGCTTCTCCAAGAGCTAAACTGGATCGGAGTGATGCCGAATTTGTAGACGTTCTCCATACAGACGGCGGAGGTATGTTGGCTTTACTTAATTCCCATACGCATTTTTTATTCGAATTCGGAATGAATTTTCATTTTCTTCTCAGGAATTGGAATGTTGGAGCCAGTTGGTCACGTAGACTTCTATCCCAATGGAGGACAAATCCAACCTGGGTGTACCACTTCTAATTCCCTCAAGGCTCTGTTGGAAAAAGGGGTGGTGGAAGGTAAAGGGTAGTATAAATTACAATCCCCGATTGAATTTTATTTGATAATTAGTTAATTAAATATCTTAAGGTCATCTTAAGATGCCACCACCAAAGCATGGTAGTAAGTGGCCTCTGTGTAAATTGATTAGAAAGAGTATATTAGATTTTAGCTATACAATAAAACCTGTTTTTGTGCGGTAGATGGGGACCGCATAAAAAGGCACCGTACAAAAATATGCAAAAATTTCATGAATACTTGCATATAGCTAATAACTTTATTGGGTGCTTGTTACTAGCACTTCGTTAAATACTTAATTACGGTTGCGAAATTTAAAATAATTCATCAGACTTTCATCCTCTACTGGATCTTTATTGCACGTGGTTCCTCTAGGCAGTCATTACAGGGAGTGCTGTGGTTCTCCACTAACGCCACGTTTTTTAACAAAATACAGTTATGTTCACGGTTAACAAGATATATTATTAACACAGATAAAAAGTAAAAATACAAAAACTGAAATATAAATTATGAGAATAATTTTAAAAATTAACAATTAATTGCATTCAAATAAGTTTAATATTTATTATATAAGTTTAACATTTATCATTTATTCTGATAGAATTAATTTAGTTTTGCTAAAAACATGCCAAATAACATTCAACCGATTTCTGAAAATAGCTTGACAGGTGCCGCCCTCTAGTGGCGAAACATTGAATTATTTTTATCCAAACAACTTCGGGTCAACATACTACAGAAAAAAATTTATGCGGTAGAGAGACCGCATTAAAAAATCACTCAAAAAAATCTGTCAATTATTTACGAAATATACGAGAAAGTACTTCTAAACAAAATAAATTCAACATGAAAACATTTAATTCCTCTTTGGAGAAATATGGAGAAATGGAGCAATACACGGAGAGAAATTTTCAAAATGCACATACACAATTCACTGCTACTCATCGTAATCCAAAGTGTGCACCTTCCTGCGATGAATTAGTTCAAAATCGCTTTCGTCGTTTGAAGATACAATTTCAATTGATTTATTTTTTGGCACCATAAAGTAAGTGATGAGTTCTTGTGAGGACGATCGGCTGGTCAGTTTGTGAAAGCCACGATAGCACTATATATTGGATCGAAGTTCTTTTGGAATTTCAAACTACTTTCGGAATTGGTATCTATTTTAAGAAAATGATTTTCCGATTTATTGAAAAGCTAGATCCTTGTATACATTTTATCTGCTTTCAAAGAATTTTGTTTTTTTGTCAGTCTTCATAACCTATCAAATTATGGATGTCCCCGTCATTAAAAGTTTCATCTTCAATAAAGTGCGTGCTGCTAGTGCGGCGAGAGAAAGCAATTGAACGTGCATTGTCTCGAGACTGTTTATAACCAATGAACAGAGTCTTGAAGTGTATATACGTACATTTATATAAAACATTACAGTGGTGCCAAAGCCGTTGAAATTCATACGCCGCATAAAAAGTTCTCACAGGAAAAACGTACAAATATAAAATCGCATGAAAAAGGACCGCACAGAAACAGGTTCTACTGTATAGATTCTATGCGCTTTATATTTATTTACAGGTGTCCGCAACGTGATCTGCAGTCACATGCGAGCTCCTCACTTCTTTACGGGCACAATCAACTCCCACAAGTGCCATCACATAGGACATAGATGTGACAGCTGGGAAGCCTTTTCGCAGGGTAAATGTGACTCTTGTGGGATGAACGACCAGAACTGTGCTGTCATGAGCTACCACATAGACACCCGAAGAAACTATGGAAATAATTCCACCTTCTATTTGCTTACGGGGGATGCGGAGCCGTACTGTGGTAATATTCTCTTGTATTATCTTTATATAAAAATAGAGGCCGCGTGGTAGCGTGTCACGCTTCCACAACACAGGTCCGGGGTTCTATCCTCGGACTGGGTAAGGTCGACTCGATCTTTCATCCCTTCAGTGGGTTGATAAATGAGTACCAAGCTTGCTTGCGGACTAAGCACTGGGACTTCCACTTCAGACTGACCACCTGATTGGGATATCTGCTCATGCACCTTAACACCCAATGGTCACGTATACTGAGATGGGCACAGTAGGCCTTGGCCCTCATGGGCTGTTCTGCCATTAAGTTTAGTTTTATATAAAAATATGATTTACATTTTTTAAAAATCTCTCGGGGATAACCTTAAATGAAAATCTTAAAATTATTTTCTCTCTTAGGCTATGAATACAAAATCACATTGGCAAGAGACATAGATTATGAAACTGGGTCAAGAAACCCGTTGCGGAATGGCAATGCGTGGCCGAAATCTGACATCTTGCACATATCTCTCTATGGAAGTACTGGGAATGCAGACTTTCAAATCGAAGGAAAGTAAGAATAACCCTTGCATCCCCCTTTTGTTGGATTTCGTGTTCTCTATACTTCTCAAGTGATAAACAAAAACCAAAATGGTTTTGAAAAAAGTGGGCAATGTATAACGCCTCCGCCGAGTGTTCTCAAAACTTAATAAGCTTATAAAAAATTGTAGTGTTGTGCGAAATGAAGTTAATTGAAATTCAAATGTCCATAAAAATGGAATGTAATTTTTCTCTTCCAATAAATTTAAAACTTTAGTCGAATTTTATGTTAGTCCTTGGCATCGACCTAAGTTCTGATCACCAAGTCGGAAAAATTGGGAGTTAAAGTGGCGCTGAATGGATTCCAGTGCTTGCATAGTTTGGTTTGGAATTCGACCGAGAAAAATGCCAGCTCAATTATCCTAGTCACATTATTCACAATTGCAAAATTCGTTGACATCCCTCGAGTAGTTCTTGACAAGGCTTTAAATATAAAGTCTACGAATTTTTTAACACGGCATAATTTTACAGGTGTCTTGGAACTTGTATTGAACATGTTGTACATGAACTCAGACTTCAAAGTATCGTCGTGAGAGGGGGGGGGGGTACTACACGTGAAATCTATCAGTCCTACCATCGGAATAATGTGGAAGATGCAAAAAGCTCTATTGTTATTAGAACTTGACTGTGGTTCGAAGTTCATAAATCCATCGATATAATAGCTCTTATTTTTCTAAAGTTAAATTTTTTGTATAATTGGTACTTGCGCCTCCGAGGTTACCAAACGATTCTTCTGTGGTTTTTCTTTGGTAAACACTAGCACATCACTAGGACGCCTGAGCGATCTTTTTCTGTATTCGATCCTTGTCGTGTATAGCCCCCTCCCTTTTTGTTTCTCCTGCAGCAAAGATAATGAGAGAAAGGCCATTTTATCGTTCTTAAAGTTTCTATCTACTCATGAGATCAAGTTCTAGGTCACTACATGGCCGCGGTAAGCCAAGTGGTCAAGGTATGGTATCATGACTGGCGTGTCAGGAGCTCGAACCCAGTACCACCGAAGACCTGCCGTGTAGGGGAATGATGCACGTTAAATCTGTCGAGAGCTCACACGTCCTCCCGTTGGTATGGTGTGATAGTTAGGAGAGAGGGTGCCAGCTTAGGTGTCATCTTCGTCACTTGACCACGGTTCAAAATTACGAGATCCGTCGCCAAAAAGCCCTCGTGCAGCTGAACAATGCGAAGTTAATATTCACTCGCTCACCTAGGCCACTACTCTAAGCTGCAGTGTAGAATAGCTGTTGCACGTCACATCTATCGAGGCTCAAAGTCCTCGCGTTGCCGTGGTGGGAAGATTTGGAGAGTTGAGTGCCGTTTCGGGTATTGTTCATGTCATTAGACCGAGGTACAGAATCACAAGGTCATTCACCAATTGTTCTCCTGTAACTTCGCAAAGTGTGGTGTCAATAAATAATCAGGCGACGAATCAACGCTCCTTAAAATTGCACTAATATCCGTCAATGAATGGTTTGTCATTAATTCTTTCTAGGGAAGGCTTCCAGTCGAGTCACGTGTTGTTCAGTCCCTCTTTCCTAGGGGATGTGATGGGCGCCATCATCCGCTGGAGCAAGAGACCGGTGTCCAGAGCCCGGGGCGTGATGGATGTCATTTCCAATGTCATCCAGAGGAATGACAGGCCTTTTATCAAAAGAATATTCGTCTCTTCGCTTAAGACCCACACTCAATGGTGAGAAATTTTTCAATCTGTTGTCATGGTAACCTTGTGTTTTAAATATAAACTAGGGGGTTGAAAAAGGGATCCAACAAGGGGTGGGCATGACATGGGAAACTCGTTTGTGGACGAGGCTTTGTGCCAAAGGCTATTTTCTCCGCATTCAATGGCCATTCGGCACAATTACATTGAGGGTTGAACACCCTAAAGAAGTACTGCTATAACCTAAAGTCTAGTCCCCTAATGAATTTCCCATGTCATGCCCTCCCATTTTAAGTATATTCTACGTTGAATTCACAAAAGTTCCCGGACTGAGACTATAACTTAAAAAAAAATATTACAAATTAAACTATTGAAACATATCCTCCTTCGAAATAAGACCCTTGAGTAACAGCAAACTTTTGCCATGGCTTGTAAAAGCCATCGAAACATTTCTGGAATCTATTTTTAGCCATGTCCTTTAATATAGCCTGCTATGTACTCTTAGCTTCATCTAGAGATTGGTCTTCGTTTAACATGCGGAAAACGATATGTTGACGCACCCTATGCATCTTAAGATCCTTAGTCGGTATCAATTGACATGCAGCCGAAGATATCCCAACTGATTCTGCTATTGCTTAAAACCTCTTCTTACTTTCATTGTTGTTTCTAATGCCACCTTCAGATCAAGGCCCATGAAATTCATCATGGTAAGCGGCTAGGTGTAAGCCTGTCGTTAGCTTTGAGCACCATGCAGGGGACAGTATGATTTGGCTCGGTTATTACCCAATAGATGGCGACACCACCTATCTCCTCCTCCCCTATTTACTCATGGAAGTGGAGGGAGGGAAATATTCTCCAGCCCCCTGCACCCGTGGTTTCAGCTGTGACCGCTCACAAGACTTTCGGAGCCACTGATTTAACGAGCACGTACTCCGTGTGTACTCGGAGGCATTTGGTGGCATCGAGCATCGAACCCATGCCTTCCGCTCTAGAGTTCAATGATGTAACCACTAGGTTACCTACGGCTCTTGTTCTTACTTACCACCACTGAAATCCTTTCGATCTCTTCAGGGGTTCGGGAAAGTCTGCGGACGTCCAGAGCGTTTGTCGTGTTCGACACTTTCCCGGTCTTCTCTGAAACGTCGATGCCACTCAAAATCTTGGGTTTGTGATAATGCATCCAAGCCTTACACATGTTTAAAATTTCGTAAGTCTCCATGGCACTTTTTCCCAAATGCACACAATTTAATATTCATTATCTGCTTAACAAATGCAAATTCTTTCGATCGCAGACGACTAATTGCATTCGCCTCCAAAATACGACCCCGTGGCGAGCCACCAATCACGTGATTTGGAACAAACTTTTTAGAAATGGGGAAGACTGCAATTACACAGAAATGTTATCGTAGTCACTCTACTGCAAAAGTTTTCCACATAGGATCAGCAGGGCCGCGTTTTTAACCTCCCCGGCGCCCTAGGCAATTCAAAGTGTTGCACTGCTTCCAGAGCACCCTTTAGTTCTTCACTTCTCAGTTCTGGTGTGGAAGGGATTTTCCATTTACTCTCTTACTTTCCCCCCTTTAATTGTTTTTGCTGTTTGGAGAGTCTTACCATTATCCATCACCTATGGACCCACTATGCCCTGAACTGGCTACCGTTTGGAAATGATGGTGGCATGGCCACTCTCGATCATTTTTTACCTTACGACATCACGGGCCACCTGACCGCCCATTTTGTAAATTAGTACAGTAAACTAAAGAAATCATTTGCAATTATTCTATAAGAGTATACATTATTGTATGGACTGCTTTCAACTAGTTAATTATCAACTTTTTCGTCGCTTATCGCTGTACTATTTACTTTCAGACATCCTTATTCTTTATTGAGTCACTGTCATTATACTAGTACAACAAAGGGTTTCTTGAGACATGACTAGCATCACTCGGGTATTTGTTCGAAAACTCTGCCAACAAATTATCAATTTATCCTCTGTGTTAGAAGCATACAAGATTGCTTTTTTCTTTTTGGGGAGCGGGAAGACCATGCAGAAAAATATTCTCAATTTATGTAACAAGATATTTGGAACCACATCCTTACAACTAGCTTCTAAACCTTACTGCACGCAAATACCGGCTGGCATGCCCAACAGTATTTAATGCAGATTAAAGCGGCGATAAATGTTGAGACGCAGTACTTCCCGCGTGAGTGCATTCCTGGCTTGTGAGATCGCTTACACCACTCACTGAAGCAGGATCGGTTGTGAAAATGCTGGGTTTTGTTTTGTTTTTCGTATGTATATAAAATTTAGTAGATATATTTTCCACTCTTTTCTTAAGGGCCTGAACTAGTTTTTGAAATTTTATAATTTAAAAGTGAATTTATTTATATTTTAGTTTATTTAGAAGCGACTTTATTTATATTTTAGTTTATTTAGAAGGGACTTTATTTATATTTTAGTTTATTTAGAAGCGACTTTATTTATATTTTAGTTTATTTAGAAGGGAATTTATTTATATTTTAGTTTATTTAGAAGGGAATTTATTTATATTTTAGTTTATTTAGAAGTTAATTTATTTATATTTTAGTTTATTTTAGAAGTCAATTTATTTATATTTTAGTTTATTTAGAAGTCAATTTATTTATATTTTAGTTTATTTAGAAGTCAATTTATTTATATTTTAGTTTATTTAGAAGTCAATTTATTTTATATTTTAGTTTTTTTATATATTTAGAAGTCAATTTATTTATATTTTAGTTTATTTAGAAGTCAATTTATTTATATTTAGTTTATTTAGAAGGGAATTTATTTATATTTTAGTTTATTTAGAAGGGAATTTATTTATATTTTAGTTTATTTAGAAGGGAATTTATTTATATTTTAGTTTATTTAGAAGGGAATTTATTTATATATTAGTTTATTTAGAAGGGAATTTATTTATATATTTATTTATTTAGAAGTCAATTTATTTATATTTTAGTTTATTTAGAAGTCAATTTATTTATATTTTAGTTTATTTAGAAGTCAATTTATTTATATTTTAGTTTATTTAGAAGTCATTTATTTATATTTTAGTTTATTTAGAAGGGAATTTATTTATATTTTAGTTTATTTAGAAGTCAATTTATTTATATTTTATTTTATTTAGAAGGGAATTTATTTATATTTTAGTTTATTTAGAAGGGAATTTATTTATTAGTTTATTTAGAAGGGAATTTATTTATATTTTAGTTTATTTAGAAGTCAATTTATTTATATTTTAGTTTATTTAGAAGTCAATTTATTTATATTTTAGTTTATTTAGAAGTCAATTTATTTATATTTTAGTTTATTTAGAAGTCAATTTATTTATATTTTAGTTT